>PVLD010002185.1:0-173452 GCA_004027595.1 Dinomys branickii
TTATGGCTTTTCTGGTTCATATGTCTCCATTCTTTTGTCTTTAAAATAAAATTAAAAAAAAAAAAAAAAAAACTTTTGACTGAACTGAGAAACAAAACATGAAATGAGGTTTAAAGAAGCTGAAATGTACTCCTGCACATAACTGAAGAATTTATATCCTTACTAATCGTTGCCTTTCCTTTTCACTTTACCATGTAGGCAGACTGACAGTCCTACAGTCTTGTTTCTGTCCTGGATTGATTTTGAACCATCTGTTAAAGTGCCCTGATTACTTGCTTTTGGCTTCTTTTCCACTTTTTTGATTTGGTGGTTGTTTAACATAACCTTGCTTCCATGATTTAAAAAGAATTAGTATGTGTCCCAGGAATTCTCTGTCTTTCTCAATAACTGCTTTTATTTCTCTTTCTGGATCAGACAGGAGTAAAAGCTTGTCAACTGGAGGCTCTGATTTCAAGACTAACCCTTCAGAGACATTTCCAAAGGTGTCAAACACTTCATTCAGACAAGCAGGAATGCAGGTTCCTTGGTTGTCGCCTTTTGCAGCCTGGCACAAACTTTAGTATTTTTTCTTTTTCAAGAAGATGAGGGTTATGTTTAGATAAATGCCTAGGTTCTTCCCTTTCCATAATCTTAAACTTCTTCCTCTTCTAACAGTACCCATTAATAGTTGGCCATTGAACACATAAAGACATGCTCAAATTGCTCAGTGTTAGAAATCTTTGAGGTCTTATCAGTATGCTTCAACCATTACAAATTTCTTAACGGCCTTGTGGGACTTTTGATTTTTTAAACTCCCTTCAAGTTTCATTTTTTTCTTTTAGATTATGTGTTCCCCTTTCTTCACATTCCTTATTCTAATCCCGTGTTCTAAGGTTCTCTTTTCTACCAACACAGCTATTCATATGTGCTTAGTATATATTCTTTTGACTTTATGTGCTCTTCATACTGTGTATTGTTGTTTTGCCTAAATGAAGTTTTAAATTATTATGATATCAATTATTGTCCTTATCACTTAGCTTTATATTTTAAAGACTCTCACATATTGCTGCGTGTTCACCTACCCACTTCCATTATCTCTGCGTGCTATAGAGTACAGCATGTGATGAAAACCATCCCATTGGATCCCTCTACTCACCCACCCAGATTGCCTCTTACCACTAACACTGACATTAACATCATTTAAAAAAATATCCCCTTACATGCCTGCCTGAGAGCTTCTATAAGGTTATTTATTCTAAAGTGGAATTTCTGGGCTATTAGAAAGTACACTTTTAATTTGGGTAATTATACCAGATGATTCCCCAGAATGGTTGTATCAATCCTTTTAAAGTCTAGTTTTATCCAGTTTTCTAATTATATGTTTGTAAAATATACATTCATAAAGTAAAGGGAAACGTAACTAATCAATAACTCAACAATTATGACAAATGCTTTACATTGCACTTAGATGGTAGATTTCAAAGCAAATAATACATGTACTCTGTACTCAAGAAGCATGTGCTATAATTCCAAAGAAAGGCAGAGGACACATATATTGCAAAAGCTGTTGACAGTGGAATGAATAAAGTAAGTAGGAAACTCAAAGGGAGGTCATGCAACCCAGATGAGCATAATCTAAGAATTTTTTGTTGCCAAAAAAGAATGACTTTGAGCCTTAAAGGGATGACTTCAGATCTTCGACTGAAGAACGGTCTTTTGCTTGGAACGTTGATCCTTTAAAAGTGCATTGGTATTGATCAGACCCATGGAGCTACATCACATCAACTATGAGTGTTAAGGTTTCAGATCTGCTTGCATTTTCAAAGAGGAGCAGAGGTTTGTTATGCTGGACATTGCAAAACATTCATCAGAGAGGAAGCACATACAAAAGCTGGGCAAAGAGAACGTGTGAAGCTCACAGAGCTCATCATGGACACCAATGTGGGAACATTTAGACTTCTCTAGACGTCTGCTCTCACTGATTCATGGCAGTGTGGGGTATTGGAGTTAGTCACCTTCATTTTGTAGTTAGTAGTCATGTTATGTAAGGGGATAAAATAAAACCTTACACAAGGATGTTACCCAACACCATACAGCCAGCAGACCCTCAATCCAATCAGGATTTTAATAAATGTCTGACCTCAAAGCTTATGCTTTTTCGTTGTTTGGGTAAAAAAGAGAAGATAAACAGAAAAAATTGATTTCTGAATTTTCTCTGAAGTAGCTGAATCCTATTTCAGTGTCTTAGGAGCTGATTATTAAGGACCAAGAGCAATCTAGAGTTTAGTTTTGGTGGCTTTCAGCTTTACCCTAAATTCCAGACATACTTTTCTTTCAAATACTGCTACGCGCCATCTTGGATCTATGGAAAATGAGACCTATGCAATATGCGAACTGCACTTCTAGTGGGAAACTGCTCCCATTAGTGACCATAGAGGCCACATTCCCTACACTGCCTCTGAGACAGACAGACAATGGCTTTCCTAGCCTGCAAAAGGGAACTTCCTATACTATAAACTATGACTATAATTGAATAATTATTTTGCCAATTTTAGCAATTTACTTGCAAATATTTTATACATTAATGTATTTCTGTTTGTTAGTCCAGATTTTACAATTAGTAAGTAATTTCTCATAGTCATGCTTAAACGTGTTTACTATACAAAACATACAATGAAACATTATTTTTGTAATGAAGGCAATGATTTATCCTATTGTTTTAAAGCAGAAATCCTCTCAAAAATAGGTATCATGAGAATTCAATGGTTCAAATTATCAGCATACATCACAAAGACATCTAATATTTGAAGAATCATTCAAGGAAAATTCAGTGGTGTCCATGTAGTAGATTTTGCATTTATAGGATGTAAAGGATAGTAAGAGTTTTTGTCAGTAGCACAGTATTGAGAAGAAAACATTTTTAAATTCTATTTATTGTTAATCAGAAAACATGCAATTGTTATGCTATTAGCTCAGAAAAGATTTTTGACTGTTTTTATATCAATGACACAGTATCAGGAATTACCCTTAGATGTTAAAGTTATAGTTTATAACTTCAAACATCTCGACCCAAAGGTAGAGATGTTTATATGGAGGAATTAAATCTTCCCCTTGAGACAACCTATAAAAGCTCTTTTCTCTGCCTACACATTGAAACTAAAGTTAAGTAACTCTTTAAGTTTAAATAGCATGGGTACAAAGTGACAAAGAAGACCTCCGTTCATATCTCTCACAATTTTAAAATTCTAGTAAGCCCAAATCCCAGATATAGTGAATTATTCTGTATTTATCTCCAGATATCCTGTGACTCATTTCAGTCTGTCTTAGTTACTTTCTCACGCTGGGACAAAATACCCCACATTCACAAGATCGTAGTTGCAGTGGCTTCAGTCTGTAGTCTGCTGGCTCCAAGGCAGGGTAACATAGCGTAGGAACACGGCACAGGAGAACAGTGCATAGCACGGCAGGCAGGAAGCAGTGTGCTTCCTTCTTTCCTTTTTTATTCAATTCAGGCTACAAGCCTATTGGTTGGCTCCACCCACACCAAGGGCAGGTCTTCCCTCTTCGGTTAAATCCATCACCCATTCCCAGAGCTATAGGATGGTATGAGTACATGAGTGCTTAGTACTAATCCAGTATTACACACTCAGCATCCAGTCACCTCCCAAAAGCCCCACCTATGGAGGCATGAGCCTTGGGGAAGCATTTAGGCATAAGATGAAGCAAAGGCAAAGGCCAAGCAGTCGCTGAGCTAACCTGTCAGCAGAGATCCTAAATGTCTCTTGAAAGTGTCCCAATTCAAAATTTGGCCTCTGACATGTTTTAGTGAGAGCACTTTTAAAACCAAATGTCTTTTAATCCATTACTAGTTCTGTTATGAAATTTCTTATTTCTCACTTCTGTAACAGGACTTCAGTTGAAGATGACCAGGTATTCAATTCAAAGTAACTTAGACCAGTGATCTCCAGCCTTTAATGCATCCAAATTACCTGGAGGGCCTCGTGAGGCCTGGATCCTTGATCCTAGAGCTTCTGATTCAAAACAATAAGCGTACATTGGCAAGGCAGCTGCTCAGACAAATTGTGCCTGAAAACATCCATGCCCAGATATGAAAGATAGTTTATACTCCAACCCTCAGATCTACTTGGCATACAAATATAAACTTTACGTTATCTTGGTGCCAAATTGCTTTACTTTTAGTGATACTCTAACTATGACAGCAACAAAATTTAAACAGATACAGTCTCTGACAGTGTTATTACCAATCCAGAAAGAGAAGAATTAAAACAATATGAAAATTGGAGAATGCAAATGAACATGGACTTATAGTTCAGCAGTTTGACTAATTTCTTTTCTAAGCATAAGGTAAACTCATTCACATTCAGAGGCCCTTTAAATGACACGATTTAATGTGACTAAAAGATATACAGATGGCATTACACTGCCTCTGCTGGGAGGAAAGGTCAGATGGCAATTGCTCTAACACAAGCCACACTAATGTATAGCTCCAAGCTGCCACATCAGGGTCTATCTCTCTCTGAGCCTGTTAGGTGAAGTAATCAAGCACTGTGACAGTGCTCCCAAGATGCGGGGAAACATGGTGACTTTCATGCTGTCCTAAGTGTTGTCACACATTCACAGAGTGGCTATTTTCAGGAGCAAGGTTTTAATAAATTATCACCTATTTTATTTGCTTCATACAAAACAAAATAGCATAGATATTAGGTGAGAAGCTTAATTTGAGTCTACCAGTCTACAAATCACTGAATTCTTCTCCTGATGAGCATTGAAGGATGACATTTAAGACCATCCCAGTTTACATGTGTACATTTTTATACCTTTATCAAATACAGTACATAAAGTCACACACTTTAAATAATGCCCATAAAAGATTACACCAAGCAAACAATATACAAGGCTATCAATGTATATAAAAGGTAGTTGGTACTAGTTTAGTATTCTAAAATCAGACTTTGCCTTCTAAATTAATGTGCACCCTTGTAGAAAATGACTATGGAAATGTGGCTTTCCAAATATTAAAAACTAGAAAAGGGACATCACGAAACATAAAAAAACACTGATTACTTACCTCATGAAAGACATGCAAGGACAAAAGAGGCACACTCATTAGCAAGAATAAGGCTAAATATTAGCCATAAGAAATTTGCACATCGTCTTGAACTTGGCAACACAATATATATTGGAAGTCGCCCAACTTTGAGTTGTATTTCAAAAGCTAAATGTGTTTACATTTCTTCAGTTTAGGAGCAGTGTACTTTCAAGATAACAGGCAAACAAAAGGGGACATGTTCTCCTAACTCCTCATTATTTATGAGAGAAAAACGAACACTGAAATGGGAAAATAAAGTCAGGATATCAGGAGTTATTTGCTAAGAACAACAAAACAAACTAGAAGCAGAATCGGAGCCAGAATTGGGAGATTGTCTTTGAGACTAGTTGTAGTTCTATTGTCCAAATCTTTTTCTATGTCTCAGCCACCAGACTATGGGCTAACACAGAACAATTAATCATCGTGCTTGCAGTTATGCAATGCCTGCGGAGATCATTTATCTCCAGCTCCTTGTCAATAAGTTGTAAAGTATTATAGGCTGCATTTTACACACAAAGTACCTGGGCTCAGGGTGATGTGTCAGATACTAGACTTCTCTAGTTTTTAAAAGGTAGAACATGAGTAAATTTCCTTAATGTCAGATGATTCTTCTCTCCGGTGGCTTTCAAAATAATTATACTCCTAGCTGGCCTTGAACCAACAGTGTAACAATTGAAGCTAAGACATATAAATAATTGTGTAGATAAATTTTGGTTTAACCTAATGTTACAGAAGAGTCTCCTGAATGTGTAAGTCAGAAAGTGTGATTCTCCATTAGCTTGGTAACTTGAGCCCAGAGCAGTAAATAGATATCTCATATTGTGCTACTTTTACACAATGAGTAATTCACATATTGAGCATACTTAATGAATCATGCCATTATAATGATTCAAAGTATTTTAAGATTTGAAGTTTCATCCTTTAAAACATTGAGTTGCACGTGTTCTGGCACAAATGGAGAGATTTTAATAGGGAAGTCATTACCCAGCTTCAAATATCATAGCCTGATTTTAGGCAAGTGCTGTACCACTGAGCTGTATCCCTGGCCCCATAGTTTGATTTCAATCCTGAAAAACTCCTACTCTTTACAATATCTTTCCAAGACTTAGTTTTTTCAAGATATAAAAATTATCTCAGCTTCACAGATTTGTACAAAAATTAAGAGGTATAATATATGAAGATGTTTAGAACAAGGCCTAGCATAGGGTAATTGCTAAATTAACTAGTATATTTATCAGCCTTCGTTTAGTTAGGCGTTAGTAACAACCAATTCACAAACATAATGGCTTAGAATGTAAATATATACCTGTCCTCTATAGGTCAGCTCCACCTTGTCTCCATTTCTTTCCTATTCTAAGATCTAGAACAAAGAAGTTGTCCTTGTGCAAAACAAATCATCCTCATAGTAGAAAAAAAAGAGCAGTAACCACAATCAATAGCTGTTAAAGCTTATATGTCAAGTCGGATTGTGGCACTTCCTCCTGCATTCTTTTGGCCAAAAGAACTCAAAATGGCTGAGTGGTACAGTATATACTCTTTTCACAAGGATGAAATAGAATCACATGGCAATGGATATACCATTCTCCTTCATGGAGATGTTACATATTTAGGAACAACTCTTGCTATCATAGTGATTCTTTAATAAGAGGCAAAAGAGATGATAAAAAGAGCAACATATAAATTGTAGGAGGAACTGACTCTGCTTTGTCCAACCTCTGATGGTTATAAGATGCTCAACAAGACATGGTGTCTTGATTACTTTTCTCTTGTTGCTGAGACAAAATACCCAACACCCAAATTGAAGGAAGGAAAGGTTTATTTAGCTTACAGTTTGTGGAGGTTTCAGTCCATACTTGGCTGGCTGAGAGGCAGAGTGGCACATGGCAGAGGGAAAACTGTTCATGGCAGCAGAGCACAGCAAAACAAGCAGAGCAAAAGGGAAGAATGGCTGCAAGCAGCCTCTTCTCTTCCCTTACATTGTAAACAGCCTAACTCCACCCAGGTGTAACTCTCACACAATCTCCATGCCCTCCTCTTCCACAGGCTCAGGATGTGTACAAAATAAGCACCCTGGCTTCCTGCTGAATCACTCAGCCAAACCTCTAGACTCCCCAGGTTGACACAATGTATCAACCATAACATTCCACCCCTTGTCAACTTGGCAAGGAGATGCATTTTGCCCCCATACAAATGAAAAATAAACACCTCCAATATTTAAAGGCGCAAAATAAACATTACCATTACAAAAGGCACCAATAGGGTAATATAGAGCATTGGGATCAAAGCAAGTCCAAAATCCAGCAGGGCTAACATTGTGTCTTGTAATTTCACATCCAGCATCTGTAGCAACATGTTTTACATTCTGAGCTCCAAAGGGCTTGTGTGAATCCACCCCAATGGCACTTCTGGTGATTACAGCCTCCACAGCTTCTCTCTTACACCTGCTTTGCTCCCCAGTTGCAGCTTTTCTCAGATGATCCACGGTCCTGTCTTTTCTAAACTTCTGAGGTCTCCAGGACACCTTTTGCTTCACACTCACAGCTTCACATATTTCCCCCTCATGGGCACACTGCCTGGCTTCCCAGGCCTTCTGAAACCTGGGTGGAAGCCTCTTTAACCTCAGAACTCTTGCATTTTCCTTGCACCTAAAGCCAGGGCCACGTGGATGATGCCAAGGTCTGCTGCCACCTGGAGCAGTAGCCAAACTTTCCTCCCTGTTAGCCATAGGGGTCGAGTGCTTGGATCGCTGGGCACACTGAATCCAGTTCTGAGGAGAAAATTCTCTATGCCGCCTCCATTCTGGAACATGGTGCTCTTTAGCTTCCTTTTCAAAGCAAGGTCTTTCACCTTTACAGTTTTGAGCCTGCAAGGGGTGGAGACTTGCTTCTTGTGATGCCCTCAGGCCATCTTTTCCATTCTCTTGTTCCTTCTCAGCAATAGAAATCTCCTCAACCTCATCTTTGCAATCCAGAGCTTTACTGGAGCTTCCTTTCTGGCCAAACTCACATTTTAAATCATCCTGCTGGGCTCTTTGCTCTTGATTCTCAATATAAATCTGGCTAAAAGCCCCCAACAATAGCCATGCCACTGCCCCAACATTCGACTGCCTTGAAAATTTTTGCCAGATTAATCAGTTCGCTGCTGCCCTTAATCTCAATCTTAGGCAAAGTCTCTGGACACGAGCAAAAGGTAGACAAAATTTCTGCCAAGCCGTAACATACATCATCTGGAGTCCAACAACCAATGCAATCCTTCTTCCCAACAGAAACCTTCTGAACCTGGTCTTTACTAGCAGGATAGCTATCAGCCTTCTGGTCTTCCAAACTCTGACCAGACATCTCCAAACCTTCCCAAACTCTTCCCACAAGCCACTTCCAAAGGCTCTTGAACCACGTGGTCAGGTATAGTCACAGCAATGGCCCCATTCCTGGTACCAAATTCTGTCTTGGTTACTTTTCTCTTGTTGCTGAGACAAAATACCCAACACCCAAATTGAAGGAAGGAAAGGTTTATTTAGCTTACAGTTTGTGGAGGTTTCAGTCCATACTTGGCTGGCTGAGAGGCAGAGTGGCACATGGCAGAGGGAAAACTGTTCATGGCAGTAGAGCACAGCAAAATAAACAGAGCAAAAGGGAGGAACGGCTGCAAGCAGCCTCTTCTCTTCCCTTACATTGTAAACAGCCTACCCCCACCCAGGGGGTGTGTAGCTCTCACACAATCTCCATGCCTTCCTCTTCCACAGGCTCAGAATGTGTACAAAATAAGCACCCTGGCTTCCTGCTGAATCACTCAGCCAAACCTCTAGACTCCCCAAGTTGACATAATGTATCAACCATAACACATGGGAATGTTTAAGTTTTAGATTCCTCATCTATAATCAGACTATTTTAAGCATTAAATGGTATGAAGAAATTAAAATAAACCCCTGTATTAGATAAGAGGAAAAAATGCCTGCCCTTAAAGAAGTTGTTGCTATGGAAATTGAAAAGTGATGAACACTTTGGACGAATTATCAGTTGTTGTCCTGGATTATAAACAAGGGGACATGGGCAACCCAGCTATCTTATAAGCTCTGAGAACTTATCTACTCTGGGACTATGTAGGCATTTTAAAATTATTTACTGCTACAAATATCTCGAAATGAACTAAAACTTGATGAACATCAACAAAACCAAGTATGAACTGGTGATCTTCATACAAAAACCAGGAGCCTTGCTACCATCTTAAGATGAAGAAGACAAATGATTTGAAAATTGTCATTGTGCACAATGACCCAATCTTGTTTCCTCATTGTGTCATTCATTATTCAATCAGTGAATCATTTATTCAATACTTATTTATTGTTCAACTGTTTTGTACCTTTGTGAGATGGAGAAATAATGATAAATAAACACCCATATATCCGCAACATTACTGTCCTGTGTCTAATCAAAGAAACCAATATTAATAAGATTATTAATAACATACAATTTCAAAATTAAAAATGTGTTGTTGAAGAAAAGAATATGACTGTATGAGAGAATATGGAGGAAAAATCTGAGTTTTCTCTCAGAGGACAGTGAAGATGAAAGACTTTCAAAGAGATGATTTTGGTCTGAGATTGGAAGATAATGGCCACATTTTAACTGAGTCAAGGGAATGAAAATGCGGGCAACTTGATAACAAGAACACCTCAGATCAAGATAACATCAAGGACAGACTTCGCGTGGGAAGACAGTACGACATTTTGGGCAGGAGGAAGAACCCTGGGTCTAGAAAATTGGGAGGGACAAGTGATTAGATGGAGGGTGGAGGACAAACATCTATCACTGCTCAACTGTCAGTGGTAAAATTTTAACTGGACTTCCGATAAGATGGTGACCAGGTAAGCAGCAGAGAAAGATCACTCTGGAGGATCACCAATGAGACACTGAAATACAGCGGTAGAAGAAAGACAAGGAGAGAAATGGGTGCCCTGGTTCCCCATGCTCAGGAAAGATCTTAAAGGGAAATTGAAACCCTCAGAAAGAGCAAACAAGACCTCTCCAGGAGAAAATGCTCGGAGGACCGCCATGGCGCACTCTGAGGAAGAGAAGGCGGAAAAGGAAGGAGCCACCGTTCCACACAAACCCCAAGCACGCTCCCTCCTTCCAGCACTCACAGCATCAGCCTCAGAAGCCCTTGCTCATGGAAACATTCCGAATCCGCCAGAGGTAAGCAAATTCTTTAGTAGACAACGTGGCCCCAGCCTCCTCCACCAGCTGCTCGAGCCAGGCCTCACTCAGACCAGCCCCAGCCCCTCCCCACCCCATGCACCTCACCTGCTATGGCTGCCTCTCCGCGTCCTCTGCTTGGTCCCTCAGTGCATCCACCCACCCAGTGGCTCTGCAGCACCTGCCACTTCGGACTCAAGTCTGCTCCGCGCTTGCCATTGCTGCTGGGATCTGGAGCCCCGTACAATGCAGCCAGCCTCGGGCAATGAGGACTGCAGACCCCCGGGCAACGCTCCCTCAGCCACTGCCCCTAGCACAGGCCCTCTGAGCTCTCTGGTGCAAGAACCACAGGAGGAGCGGCAGCCGCAGATCACTAAGAGCAACCAGTTCAGCAACGGGCTGGAGGACCCAGGCTTGCTAGAAAGCAGCACCAGGCTGAAGCCTCACTAAGCACAGAACTACACAAAGAAGGAGTTGTGGGTGTCTTGGTTTTCCATTATCATTACACTGGCCCTTGCCATGGCCAGAGGTAAGCAAAGTCCTGAGTGCTGCTCCAGAACGGGAGAGGAGAAAGCGCAGCCCGGAAAGGAAACAGCGGTGGTCAGAAGGAGTGGTCGAATCCAGTGTGAGGGTGGGAATTTACAAAAGCCACTGAAGCAGGATCCCCACTCTGCAGAAATCTTTCTAATCAGTGCCCTGAGGCAGGCCGGAGTCAAGGCAACCAGTGAGCAGCCCACCACACCCAGCTCTATGTCTGCCCTGAGGATATGGCCTCAGACCTCTCCACTGTGTGAGCAAATACCAGCAAAGAGTAGCAGAAAGCAATGGAAGCGACCCCAGGACCACAGTAATTCCCAGGGATCCAGCCAAAAAACAAAGGGGAGCTAGAGCACAACAGAAAGAGTGAGCTGCAGACAGAGGCAGGCTACACGGCCCCACGCCCTTCTCTCTCCAACACCAAGCAGGAAACATGAGCTAAGTTACTGGGATTCAGCTCCCACCTTGAACTCCCTCTCTGAGCACCTTGAGTCCTGGTGGCCTGAGCAGGCACCATGGGATCCTGACAATGGGCTGAGTCAATGGGCTTCAGGACTCACCCTGAAGCACCAAGAGAGACTCCACACTGCTTGCATATATGAAAAATGTATGAACTCATAGCGTCAAACTACATGAAAAGCAGTAGTCCTGGAGCCTGAGAGACAACAACATACTCTACATAGCAGACCCGAGAAAATCCTCCAATTCTTTCTGAGAAGTAATAACTAAACTTAGTACACACCATGATCTACCATGGTGAGCACAGGTGGAGGAGACCTCACACCACTTGTGCCCAGCATTGTAAGTGCAGCCAATGCCCATCAAGATTGAGTGGTGGGATAAGGTGAAGACATGGAACTAGGATATAGACCTGCCTCTCTAGCTGGGAGGCGTTAGTCTCCAAAGACACTAATGGCCTATGAGGGGATACCAGGCACTTTGGTGGGGAGCTCAGAGGCCTGCGGGGGGAGGAGCCTCCCTTTGGGTTGTATGAGAGCCCCAAGGACCTAGACTGAGCCTCCCACAGAGTGGTGTTGGGACAGAGTCCAAGAGTCTGCGGGAATGACACCACAGACTTGGATCAGCTGGGGAGAGCCCCTGTCCCCAGGGCATGTCCAGAGCTCCGACCTGCCCCTGGGGTGTGCCAGGCATTCCGAGCTGGGCCCCCAGGGCATTCCAGGTGCTCTGCCCAGCCCCTGGGGGTGTGCCAGGAGCTCCACTCGGTCCCCAGGGCATAACAGGTGCTCCACCTGGCACCCAGGATGTGCCAGGGCTTCTGCCCAACCCCTGGAGCCCCACTCAGCTCCTAGGGTGTGCCAAGCACTCCACCCCGCCCCCAGAGCTCCACTCAGCTCCCAGGGCATGCCAGGTGCTTCACCCAGCTCCCAGGATGTGCCAGGCACTCCACTCCACCCCAAGAGCTCCACTCGGCCCTTGGGGCATGCCAGGTGCTTCACCCAGCCCCTGGGCTGTGGGGGATGCTCCACCACACCCCCAGAACCCCACTTGATCCCCTGGGCACACCAGGCACTCTGCCCCACCCCTAGAGCTCCACTCGGCCCCCCAGGGCTTGCCAGGTGCTCCAACCAGCCACTGGGGTGTGCCAGACACTTTGCCTGGCCCCCAGGAAGGCCCTGAGACTCACCTGAGCCTATAGTTGCAGTTGCGCTGACAGAGTCTGGTGGTTCACTGTGTAACCCCGCCTACCTGACTGGACACTCAACAGCTGTGAGGGATTGCCAAAGGGTGCTTCTCCACTCTCTGCCATACTAATTTGTGCATACCCATGTAATATACAGCATATTTATAAGCAGGCAAGTCTCTTCCCAAAGTAAGAGTATGAGGGAGTAAATAAACCAGAAGCGCAGTTATTATCAGTGGGAAGGTCACTGACAGGGTGGTAGAACAATGGTGGTGACATGAGGAAAATTGATTAATTGAATGAGCCATCATCTATATAACTGAGTAATAAAGATGAAGATAACATTATGTAATGCAACACCCAGTGGTAACCCCCTACTATTTTCTCTGTAATCCAGTATTTCCTTTATATTTTTGTGTTAACAAATGCAAAGACAACACTATGTAACACAGCATCCCATGATGGTTCCCTATTGTCTCCTCTGTAATTTATATATCCTTTATTGATTTTGTTATAACAAATATGAAGATAACTATGTTATACAGCATCCAGTGCCAATTCCCTACTATCTTCTCTGTAACTTGGTATTTTCTGTATTGTTTCTGTGTTATTCTGGGTTCCTTTGTCTTAAAAATAAAATTTAAAAAAAATTTAACTGGATTTAAACAGGGACATAGTATGACTGCATTTTATTTTTAATATATTTAAAGCAAAAATATTCATTAGCTAAAAATATCACATTGAGCAAATTGAGACCTAGAGCTTTTGCAAATGAGAAAGAAAATCTAGAGCTAAAAGGAGCCAGCAGAAAGAACAGAAGAGGAGGAGGTAGAAGTGATGGAGACCTAATTTGTACCTGTGCAGATTCTCCACGGACAATACATTCCTTCTGTATTGCAAACATGTCCTCATAAGAAAAAGAAATGCATTTATTTCATTCAGTATATCAATTTTATTGAGAGTAAATAGTTGTAATATCTATATTACTTTAAAAATCTGTCCTTGTCTAAAAAGAAATTTATCAACTGCCTATTTTATATTTTATAAAGAAGTTTTAAACTATGTTTTCCTATTGCGGTTTGTACATTCATTGATGTCACTGGCCCAACATATATTCAATTCATTTCAAATTATTAACTGAATATTCTTGGTGCTGGATGAAAATAATTTTTAACAAATCTCTTATCCAATAAAACTTAAATTTTAATGTAAAATGATATGCAAATATATGAAGATGTACTGGCCGCTAATGGATGTGGGTTTCTTTTATGGGGTACAAACATATCTTAAAACTAAGTTGTGGCAATAGTTGCACACCCTGCATTTAAAAAAAAAACATTGTATACTTAAAATGAGTGAACCATTTGGTACATGAACTATATATCAATAAAACTGTTCTTAGAAACAAAAAAATGATGTGGTCAAAGAAAACACATCTAAGGGTAAAAAGTGTGAGAACAGAGGTATATTTTGTATTAGAGGATCAGAAAAGATCTCACAGGAACTGTCACAATTTGACAAAGAGCTGAGCAGGAGTCAGAAGGGGCCATGATAGGATCAGGAGGAAAAGCATAGGGGCAGAGAAGCCACACCTCTCCGAGGAGAAGAGATATGCTTGCATGATTGAGGGCTATCAGGATCTTCTGTGGCTGGAGGAAAACAAGCAAAACAGAAAGGATTCAAAAGAAGGTGGGGTTTTGCTTTCACTTTATTGTCCTGTGCTTCTACTTTAAAAATTTTTGGAGTTAGTTTAAATAATTTCTAGAGTTGACTACTGAGTGTATTTATTTTTAGTTTATTTTTTTATTACTGTAAGTACTTGAGACTACACATTTTCCTCAAAATGCATGGCTTCTCCATTACATAAATGTAACATTTTATTTTTATCCTTTGATTCAATAATACTTCATTCTTATCCTGATTTTAATTTTGTCTCTGGCTCCTAGTTAGTTTGATAGGCTATAAATAGAAGAGTATATAAATTAATGAACAAAGATTCCCTAAGAAAACAATAGCGAAAATGAAGAAAGAAGGGAGATATTTGAGTACATATTGGTTGAAAATTTTATAGAAATTTTGAAACACAACGATCCTCAAATTTAGAAAACTGATGAGTACAAAATGGATTAAAATATAATCAACAGTGCAGTATGCTCGAATCATCATATTCTAATTAATTACTACTAAATGATGTGTAGCTACTGCAATCTGAGGAACAAAATTTTGTTTTATTTAACATTATTTAATCATAATCACTTTAAATATAAATACTTTCATATGTCTAACAGCTGTCACATGACTATCACAGTGCTAAAGTGAGGGTCTACAACCAAGCCTGAGGCAATGCAGCATTTAGGAGCCAAGTAGAAGATAATGAGCCTTCAAGGAGACCAAAGAGTCACCCAAGAGAACATGCTTCTAGAACAATAGAACGTGCTTTCCCAGAGTCCAAGGGAAGAGAGCATAAGGGGAGGTTTGTGCTGTTGTTGAGACCGCTTCTTCAGGCTGGCCTTTACCCCACAATCCTCCCACCTCATCCTCCTGAGTAGCTGGCATTGCAGCCATGCACTGCCGTACCTAGTTTAAGGAGGTATATTGGTCAGGGTTTAGGAATAATCCACTTCTGTTCTTTAAACACAGAAGAATTTAGGAACTTGCTACTGCATATAAAATACCTTAGCAAATCATTGTAAATTGAGAAATAAATCATGGTGTAACTTGGAAAATTTCCAAAGGCCTCCAATAAAATGGTACTCCAAATAATCTTTGATTCCTGGGGTAATCCAGAGTCTACAAATCATAAAATCCCAGCTATTGGTGACCTCTCTTACGCCATTATTTCAGACACAGCTAAAATGAACACATTGGATACTTTCTGCTTTCCCCAGCTCAATTGCAGATTCTCCATAATTTCATGAACATGGCAATCTAAATCACAGCTGGAAGGCTAGCTGCAAGAGATTCTAACATTTTTGCTTAAAAGTGCATTCAGTTGCACAGATGGAGACATGATAAGTTATCTTTTTTGTTAATGATCTTTTAGTCTCATTGTAATCAAAGAACATATACGTTATATTGTATTTTTGAAGTATGTTGATATTTGCTTTCTGCTTGAAATTTGGCCAGATTTGTAAATGTTGGCTGTTGTCAAGCAGGTACTGCATATGTTATGTATATTCTAATTTGGGGGTGTAAATTTACGAAATCATTTATTGCAACCAGTAGGGACAGTATATTGCCCAAATAGTCTGTTTTCATATTAGTATTGAGGGAAATGTGCCCAAATCTCCCACTATGAAGTGAAATTTGTCATTTTTTATTTATACATTTTTGCTTATAATAAGATTATGTTCTTAGCACATATTAGTTTAAAATGATTGTACATCCCAGGTAAAATAAAAGTGATGAAAATACATGTTTCATCATCAAATGACTCAGTTTTCCCATTACCGGACACAATAACCTCCACCCACAAATTAAAGGAAGAGGTATAATTTGATTCATGATCTCAGAGGATGAAGCTCATGGTCAGCTGGGTGCAAGGTAGAAGCACCATGGCAGAAAGGCGTGGTGGAGCAGAGCTGCATAGGTCAGGGCAGCCAAGAAGCAGAGAAGAGCAGTAGCGCTAGACAGGAAGGAGCAAGGCCGCAGGCAGAGAGCGTGCTGCCACACTGCTGTGTCCCCCACACTGCCTTCTTCTAGCACACTGACACTCTGCCCATCGGGCACAATTAGCAAGAGTGGTTCTTTAAATTTCTAACATATATTTTGTCTTAATTTCTATTTTACCCAATAGTTAAATACGTATGATAATTGTATTTTGGTCAATGCATTTCCATTACTATACCTCAGTATGTCCAAGTACTTATTTTTAAGTGTTTCCTACAAACAGTCTGTAGTATAACTCCCATCCCCCACACACATCTAAGTGTATTTCATTTGAAGAGTTTCATTAACTGCGATGGTTAATATATATAAAATACTTTCTGGTATCTTATTTTGTGTTTCTATTTGCCTTACTCATTCTCTGCATTTGATTAAAGAATTGGTACATAGGATTCCAAGTGCTTTTATACTATTGGTTTGAAGTAATTAACATGATAATAACCATATATATGTTTAATTTTACGTCAAAAGTTAATAATTGGGAAGAAAATGATCAGATAACTGTTTTGGTTACTTTTCTCTCATTTCTGAGACAAAATACCTAATGTCCAAAATTAAGATTAGTTAGCTTATAGTTTGTGGAAGTTTCAGTCCTCAATCAGCTGGATCCAAGGCAGATGGCATGGCTGAGGTGCAACCATTCATGGCAGCAGAAAATACCAAAAGCAACAAGCAAGCTGGTTTTCCTCCCTTATATTGTGTGCAGACTACCTGCTCTTTGGTGGGTCCTCTATACCCTAGGATTTAAAACTGCTGAGTCACTTAGCTGAGCTTCTAAATTTCTTAACTTAACAAAGTGAATCAACCATAATAATCCACCACTTGTCAAACTGGCAACCTGATGCAGTTCTTTAAATTGGTTTCCACATACAAAGACATATTCTTATCATTTCACAACTTGAACAAGATAACACAGAGTTAACCCAATACCCAATATTAAATCTATCAACATTATATTGCATTAGAATCATGACATTTCACCCCTCCCCACCACAGACTCATGCACATGAGGCATTACACAAAAGGCATTTAGTCCATCTTAAAGAGTCGCCACAGTCCTAAAAGTTTCAGCATTGCTGAAAAGTCCAAGTCCCAAGTCTCATCTGAGCTATAAAGCAAACTCTTAGTTTTGAGCCTGTACAAATGAAAAGTTAAACACTTCCAACATCCAGTGGCACAAGATAAACATCTCATTTCTAAAAGTTACAAATAAGGGGATACAAACTAATGGGACCAAACCAAGTCCAAAATCCAGCAGCACAGACATTAAGTCCTTAGCTCCATGTGCATTCAAGGCCATCTATGACAAGTTGTGAGCTCCAAAGAGCTCGAGTGGCTCTGCCTCTATGACACTTCTGGAGTTTTGCTTCCCAAGGCATTTTTTGGGCTGGCTTTGCTCCCTGCTTGCAGGTTTCCTTAGATGATCCATGTTCCTGGTTTTTCCAAACTTCCAGGGTCTCAATTGCACCTTTGGCTTCATTCTCACAGCTTTACACACCACCCTCTCAGGGACACACTTCCTGATCTACCATGTCTTCTGAAATCAGGGTGGAAAACTTCTTAACCCCACAACTCTTGCATTCTGCATGCACTTAAAACCAGCGCCATGTGGACACTGCTAAGGTCTGCTGATAGCCAGAGGAGTAACCAGGCTTTTTTCTCTCTTGGGTGTAGCGGTTGAGTGACTGGATCACTGAGTGCTCTGAGTCCAATTCTGTGGAACAATTTCTCTACACCACCACCATTCTGGACGATAGTATTTGCAGATTTATTTTCAAAGCTAAGTCTTCTGTTTCTACAGTTTTTAGGCTGCAAATGGTGGGCATTTGCTGCTTCTTGTGAGGTCCTCAAGCCACCTGCTGCATTCTTGTTTCTTCACAGCAATCAAGATTTTTTATGCTCTATTTTTAGAGTCCACATTTTACTGGAGCTTCCTTTCTGATCAAATTCACTATGTTTCAAATCATCTTATTGGACTCCTTGCTCTTGATTCTCAGCATAGATCCGTCTAAAAGCCCCCAGAAGCAGCTATGCCACAGCATCAATATTCAACCACCTTGAAATTTTTTCTGCCAGTTTAATTACCCTTAATCTCTCAGGCAAAGTCTCTGGACATGAGCAAAATGCAGACAAACTCTGCCAAGTCAAAACACATATGATCTGGACTCCAACAACAAATCCTCAGTTCTTTTTCCCCAGCGGAAACCTTCTGAACCTGGTGTTTACTGACAGGATTTCTATCAGCCTTCTGGTTTTCTGATCTTTGACCAGAACTCTCATACAGAACAACCTAAAGTGTTCCAGCTCTACTCTTTCAAGTGACATCTTCAAACCTTTCCAATCTTTTCACACAAGCCATTCCCAAAGTCTCCTGGACCACATGTTCAGGTAAGTCATAGCGATGATCACACTGCTGGTACCAAATTCTGTTTTGGTTATTTTCTCCATTGCTGAGGCAAAATATATAATGCCTAAAATTAAGAAAGGAATGGCTTATTAAACTCACAGTTTGTAGAGGTTTCAGTCAATAATTGGCTGGCACCAAGGCAGGGGCAACCATTCATGATGGCTGAAGATCCCAAAAGCAACAAGAGCAAAGACAGCAAACCTCTTTTTCATACCTTGTATTGATGTGGGCTTCCCACCATAAGATGTGCCCACTACACCCTAGGATGTGGAACTGCTGAGTCACTTAGTTAAACTTCTAAATTACTCACACAATGAATCAACTATAACAACAACAGATCAAGAATCAATTTATTCACCTTTCTAAGGAATGAGGGATATCCCAGGAAATAATACAGCAACTTGGGAAAACTCCCTTTTAAACATGTTAATGACACAGGAATGATATTTGCTAGCTCAGTAGTTCTTAACTATAGCATGATTTTTAACACAATGCATCTGCTGATGGTATACAAACTTGGAGTCTATGAATCTATAGGGGATTACAAAACATTAAACAAACTATGTAACTGTCCAGAAATAAAATGTAGATTTTTGCATGCAGGGGATGAAATGGGTCTTTTTCATAAGCAATATATACCTAAAGTACTATTACTTAGAGACCTCATAAATTGTCTGAGTTAGAACACATCTCATGAGGCAGTAATAAGTGCAGAGATGGTGTAAAACCTTTCCCCTACTTGCAATGCCCTTGAAAGTAGTAATCAAGCTTCATACTGGGTACAATCTCTGATTTGGGTACATGTGACTAGATAACACAATATTTTTCATTATCTCAGCCATTATCTCTACTCTTCTCCAAAATTGTACCTTCCTCTAGAATAATCACCTTCCTTGCAAATGAAAGGCTATCTTTCTTGCTGAAAATTTTAAGATAGACGTTCTTTTTCTTGTCTATATTTTATCTCACAGCAAACTATTTTAGATTTTCCTACATATTTGTACCTTTATTAATAAAATTTTCTTCGAGTTTTTCTTTTTTATTAAAATATATTAGTTCTACAAATTAATGGGTTTCATTATGATATTTTCATACATGAATATATTGTGCATTGATTCCCCCTGAGATCATTTCTATCCAGCTGGGAGATCAGACTTTGGAGAAAGTCTTTTGGTGGTAATTGAGGCTTTTTTCACCTGAGAATGTCATGATTTTGCTTCTGTGTTTTAAACTAATTTTAGTTGGAACGCAATTCTATGTCAACCATTTTTATATTTTCAGAACCTTAAAAGTATTATTAAAAGTATTGTTGCCTTAGCTTAAATTGTCAATACATGTATCGTTCCTTTATAAGCAAAATGTCTTTTCTCTGTGTCTCTCATTTTCTTTGAATTTTCATATGTAACTTTAGGTAACCTTTAATTATTTTTTCTTGTTTGGAATTCATGATATATTTTTAATATGTAGATTGATTACTTTCAATTCTGAAAAATTCTCAGCATTTGTTTTTCCATTGTTTTCTCATTTCCTCTATTCTTTTCTTTCTGAAATATGATCAAAGTAAATAGACTAAAATATAACCCATCTCATTCCACTGTCATATCTTAAAAAATTATTCAATGTTTACTCTCTATTTCTCTTTGTGCTACATTCAATATTTTCACTCTCTATTCTCTTTGTGCTACATTATGTGTGTTCTTTTGTTCTATCTTCTATATTACTAATTAATTCTTCAGCCATAACCAATATGCTCCTTGAGCCATTCATTCAGCATCTCATTTTAGATGTTTAATATTAGAAATTAAGTTTAGATCTTGTTATGGCTTATATCTAGATGTTCCCCCCAAAG
Source organism: Dinomys branickii (assembly GCA_004027595.1). Classification (NCBI taxonomy): domain Eukaryota; kingdom Metazoa; phylum Chordata; class Mammalia; order Rodentia; family Dinomyidae; genus Dinomys; species Dinomys branickii. The sequence goes on from PVLD010002185.1 coordinate 20,383, forward strand.
GCACAAGGAGTCAGATGTAGGTATTTCTTGAGGTGGCTGGATCAGGGGTGTATCAATATGGACTAAGGCTGTGTGATAACTACATTAATCCACTGATTGAATTAGCATAGTTCTGGGTATGGATAATGGAAGCCCCATCCTAGGTGTAGGTGTTACCAAATAATAGCTTTATAGCCTGGATGAAATACAAAGGGACAGAAAAAAGGCGTACTGCTTTTGCTTTACTGCTTTCTGTCTGTAATGCCATGGAGTGTTTTTTCTCCACTGTGCTTCCCTGACTTGGAACCGGATTATGAACTAAAACTTCTACAAACTGTGAGGTAAAATAAACCTTTCCTTCTTTAGCTTTTGTTGTCAGATATTTCTTCTCAGTAATGAGAGAAAGTAAATAAGACATATTTTCCAAGCCTGTCTGATTTTTAAATTATTCTTGTTTATTATATATTTTAAATTGCTTTTTTCTCCTTCAACATTTTAATTATTAAATAATTTCAATATACCCCTTGCCTGGTGGTCTCCTGTGATATTTTAAAATGTTTACTTTTAGTTCATACATTGATTCGCTAAGTATTCTGAAAGTCCATTTTCCAAAAATGATAGTTTTGTTTCCTCTGAACATTTGTGGCTATTATCTAGACAAATCCACTTTAACTCTATGTCTTCACTTAGGATATTTGTGGCTATGCAGATACTGAGAATCTCAATGTTAAATACACGAAAAGACAGAGATGTTACTAATTCTCAGCAACAGGCCATGTTATTTTTAGAAAAAGAATTTTTTTTTTTTTTTTCTGTTCCAGTTGGATATTATACCTGAGATCGCTAAGCTCAGATCCTTAAGCTTTATCTGGCCCACAGCCCATTTTGGCTGTGAATTTAAAAATCTGTGAATTTAAAAATTTATCTTCAAAGTTCTCTTAAACCAACTAAAGAAACAAAGAATGTATGAAAGAAGATATATATGTCCTAAAATATTTACTACCTGGCCCTTTACAGAAAATGTCTACCTACCTTCTTTCTACTACTAAATAGGATGTGGAGTTTTTATTAATTTGTAGTCAAATCTCACACATTTCTAAACTGACTTGTTTGCTCTTTTATTATTGACTTGTAAGAGTTCCATATATAAGTCCTTCATTACATGTGTGTTCTGTAAATGTTTTGTACCTGGCTTATCTTTTGGTTTCTTTAACCATGTCTTCTAAAAAAAATAGATTTTTCTTGATAAAATCCAATGTATCAATACGTTATATTCATGGTTTATACTTTCTGTGTCATATATAAGAGATCATTACATAACCTTGTATTATAAAGATTTTTACTTATATTTTCTTCTGGAAGTTTCATAGTTTCATTTTTACTCTTAATTCATTTTGTGATTCTTAGTATTTTTATGTAACTCCAGGACTTAAAGGCTTATTAAAACGTTATTTAGCAAGGGCATATGTAAAAAATCTTAGCACATCCATCCAATGGAACTTAAAACTGCTCTAAGGAAAAAAGTCTGAAAAACATTTTGGTGTCTGAATGTGCAGTGGGAATTTATTTGACTAAAAGAAGGAATGAAATGAGATACATGCTACAGTACGGTGCACCTCAAAAACACTGCACTCAGTAGAAGAAGCTAGACACAAAGGGTCATACACTACATGATCCAATTTATATGGGGTATACAGAGCAGGTCAGTCTACGAAGGAAGAATGTAGATTGGTGCTTTCCAGTGGATAACGGGAAATAAAAGTGGGGGAAACTGTATGTAACGTGGGGTTCATGTTAGTTTTCCCGTGGCTGGGACACAATATTTGATACTAATAACTTAAAGGAGGTGAAGCTTAGGGTTGCCTGCGGCTTCAGGGAATTCAGTGCATGGTACCCTGGCTTCCCTGTAGAAATACTGACAGAAGGGCACGGTGTGCCAGAGCAAAGCAGCAGAACAGTGACCGGGGACTGGGTTGAAGGACTGTATATAGTACCCAGAGCCACATCTGTGACCCGCCCAGACACACCATTAGTGGGGCATGCGCTCCTAATCTGTTTGGTGTTTCTCAATCTAATGAAACTGACATACCAGAATTAATGGTCAAAATCCACCCACCCCTTGTCAACTTCACACCTAAACACATCTCTTTAAACCACACTTAGGGCCAGGGATATAGCTCAGTGCACAGTGCATGCCCGGCAAGTGCAAGATTTGAGTTCAAGTCACAGTACCAAAAAAAAATAAAATAAAATAACACTAACCCACACTTAATCACCAAATGAAGACAATAGCATGATTGTAACTTCAGCTAACTTAATATAACTGTTGCTCATAAAATAAGAAATAATACCTTCCCTAAAGTTTCAAAGTTTCAGCATTTTTTAAAAGTTCACATTCAAGTCTTTTCTCAGACTCAACACAAACTTTTACCTGGCAATCCTTGTAAAAAAAAAAAAAAAGAAAAAAATCATAATTCCAAGGTACAACGGCACAGGGTAAAACCATTCCTAGTCCAAAGGGGAGGAAGAGAGGGATAGAAAAGAACTGGACTAAGCCAAGAACAAAACTCACCAGGGAAACATTCAGTGCTATAGCTCCATGTTCCGCATCCAGGGCATGTGTTGGTGAGATATGTATTCCAGAGGACTTCAGTGGTGCCATTCAAGGGCCTTGGTGGTTGGTTACAACCCACACTGCCTCGATATTGGGCTGGGTCCACTCATCTCCTGCAGCTCTCTCCCGCTAATATTCCACACGCCTGGCATCTCTGACTTCATGGGGCCTCTCTTGAATCTTTGGCGTTTTCCCCACATCTTTACACAGTGTCCTTTCAGGGCCTCCTTCGTGGGCTCCCAGGCCTTCCTTTGACGTTTGGGTAGAAGCCTTCCTCTGCCCACATTTCTTTTACTCTGAGTGCCAGCAGAACCAGCATCACGTGGACAATGCCCCGTTCAGTTGCCAGCTCTAGCAACAGCCAGGTCCTTTTATACCACAGCTGCCTTGGCATCTGAGTGCATGGATAGCTAAGCACAGAAATAAATGCCAGAGAACCAATTCCCCAGGAGGCTCTGAAGTTGACATATCAAGATTAATAGTCACATATTCTGGAGCGATAAAAAATATCTTGGAACAAAACTGTGACCTTACTAAATGCTACATAATTGTACATTTTAAATACATTTTATTATGTGAATTTTATTTCAAGAAATAAAGATATCCAAAAACAATCAAGGATGAAGGCCCTATAAGTTTAGTTCTTTTATCACTTTTTAAGAATATGAAAAAACAAGTGTCATATGGTAAAATCTAGAAATTTTTAAGTATTGTATGTGTAAAATACCCTACTACCTAAGCATTAGAAAAATATGTTTCTAATCAGTCTGAAACATATATATTTTTTTCTTTTTTTGTGGTACTGGGTACTGAACTCAGGGCCTTTTGCAAGCTTGGCAAGCACTCTACCACTGAACTACATCCCCCGCCCAGTCTGAAATATATTTGGATACAGAATTGTTAAAATTGTAGGAGACCATTGTTTTGGACTAAGCTCCTGCACTGGACCTCATTAGACCAAGTTAAGTGTTAAAATGGAGTTACTCATGCTCAAGCTCCATGTCACCAAACTGAAATGAAGCTATCACTCTGACATACTGGACAGTCAGGTTTAAGGAAATAGCAGCCAAATTTCCCAAACAGATCAGTTTCAACTAGCATTATAATAAAGTCTCCCCTGGCTTAATATGATGTAAAATAATCTAATGTAATCTAAAATTAACCAATCAGTTATCTATTGCTTTGTATCCTTGTCCTGCCTTACAAGGACTGAAACTTTAAAGTGAGCAACTTCCGGGGCATTCACTTCTTTTTTTAGCTCTTTTCCTGACTATGAAACCAGCCACCTCTATTTAGCTCATACACTCACTTATTCCATTTAATATAAGGAGGGGTCACTCAGCTCTCAAATAAAGAAATTAACATCTTTTAATCATTGTGTTTTGTCCATTAACAGAATATCTAGAAAACTATCTGAGTAACAGCAACCCCTTGTAACAGGGAATCATGCACTTTTAAAGTGGGGGTGACAAGCATAAATACAAGATCAAAATTTAACAAGAATGACAAGACAGTCAAACTTTCCCGTACTCTAAAAATGGGAAGAAATAGTTTTCATTTCATTCTGTTTTGAGATTTTAAGAAAATGAGAAGGGCAATAAGGTCAAAAACATAGAATGAGGTTAAAGCTTGTGTTCAGAAAGCATCTACAAATGGACGTTTCTAAAGTCCTAAGATGTTTAATCTGGTGTTTACAATGCTGCATTGTTAATCTTAGCCACTTCCCTAAGTATTATCACTTTTGTGAGTTTATCTGCTGAAAAAAGATAAACAAGGACAATTTTGTTTGGAGGAACATGTGGTGGATTGGGGTGGCAGAATAGGTTAGCAAAATGCTTCATGATCTCACCTGCTTGAGAAGGAGAATTCTCAGGACTCACTGAATTGGACTTTGCATGACACATAACATGAAGAATTAAGCCTGTCTTCCTTAGATTTGAAAATAAGTACTACATTAACTGATAGCTGAGCAGTAGTTAAATACTGGATGAAAATGAGGATGTTCCTATCTACCGATCCCACAGCTATGATTATTCAAATATAGTTGACCAGTGAAGAAGACCGTAAGTTTGCAAAAACTATCCTAAAATATATACTTGAAAGAAACTAATTTCTATTAACCTTTTGTGAAACTGCTAAAATTCCAATTAAAGGAGATTCCCTTTGTATTATATGGAATGGAAAAACAAACTCAAAATTGAGAACCAGCTCATGCATTTAACTTGCCTATTCTGACATGAAATTTTATAAACTTGGCTGTCATATTTTAGGTTATGTGTAAATAAAAAAAGATTCTTTTTGAGTTATGGGTATTCAAAGAACATAGCTGATAATCTACTTAGCCGAAGACAATAAATTTTTATCTTATGCTCAGAAAGAAAAAATCAGGTGAACATTTTTACTGATTTTATCATACCAGCAAGATAAACTTCAAACTAATCTTTCTTCTTTAGTGAAACCACATATAAAAGTGAACGAATATAAGATCTTAAAATAATTCCTTGGATTTAAATAATATCCTTGCAAGATCTCACAGCAATCTGTTTTACATTCTTGTTCACTCTAGAAACCATTCTGTGAAGATGTGTATTACATTATAAATACATATTCTCATCCTCATCGTTATGAATAGAAGTAAAACACGACAGATTAAGGATGATTGGTTCAAGATTAGAAAAGCAAGCCCAGATCTTCTGACATCAGAGCCAAGTCTCTTTCCAATGACTTTATTTACACCATATGTGATGAAGAAATCCTCTTATCTCCTACCTCATTTCAGTGAATGACTTTGGCTTCCCTGGGACAGGTAGGTATTGTGCTGTTTTCCAAAAACTGGATTCTTTCATATCCTCATTTTTCCATCTATGTGAAATGCTCTTTATTTTTGTGATCTATCTAAATCCTTCCTTTAAGTCATTTCATCTAAACATTATTCTCTAAAGAGGCTCAACTTTTGTTGATTTCACCTGGAAAATTATATATTTAACTGATATTTTAAAACAACAATGACCATGACTGTAGCATTACAGTGCATGAACATTTCAAAAGAAACTATCTAAGACACGTGTCCTTCTTGAGGAATGGGGCCATGTCTTCGTCATCTCTTACAGCTACACAGAACTAGAAATATGGTAGATAGTGAAGGCAAACGATTATTGAGAGAAGGTTTTTTATATAATCTTGTTAATATGCTTTCCTGTTGAATATTCATAGGAATGAATGACATGTAATCCAAGAAGATTACTATACATGTATAAAAATATAAGTTGAAGTAACAGGGTACAATGTTCGTTTAGCTGGTGGAAAACAAAACTGGCAAATGTCTCACAAAAACTGTCAGCTTCCCATCCATCCTGCAGAGTCTGTGATGTCTGTCAGCTGCTTTTCGATGCTTGAAGATGTGAAGAGCTTCCATTGCATCGCATCGTTCTTAGTCTCCAGCGACCATCCCTATGGTCATTTTCCTTTCCATTCTTTTGGAGAGTGTATCAGTCAGGGTTTACTAGAGAAGCAGATATAACACAAGATATACAAATGTACAAGACATTACAAGTTTGGCTTACAGTGGTCAGCTACAGGGTTGGATGAGGAAGCGTGCAGAGGGTATCTGTACATGGGAGACTGAAGAGCCCAGGCCTGGGGCCTGGAGCTCACCCCAGTGTCCACGCAAGTCAGTATCAAAGGGCTGATGGGTCTGCGATGAAATGCTGATGAATCTATGATGAAGGCCGGAGAGCCAACACCAGGATGCTGAAGAGTCCCAGGCGGAAGCCGAAGAGGCTGCACCGGAAGCCGGGAGACGGCCAAGCTGAAGCTGAAGACTGGAGCGCCTCCGAAGACCTCGCAGCCCGACCCTCCTCAGTTCCTTTTTATAGTCCGCCGGCTCCGGGGAGGTGGGGGGTCCTCTACACCCGCCCCCTCTGCGTGCCCTCCTCTTGCACAGGTTTAGGATGAATACAAAGTAAGCACCTGGCTCCCTTCTGAGTCACATAGTTAATCTTCTAAACTTCCCAAATTAACACAATAAAAAACATCCCAGAAGGGTAAGGGCGTGTCCTTTTTACCTCAAGACGCAGAATTGCTGAGTCACTTAGCCAAACCTCTAGACTCCCCAAGTTAACACAATGTATCAACCCTAACAGATAATCTCCACCAGTTGCTCACATAGTAATAAATCCAAATCCAGCTTGGCCCAGGGATAGAACAGAGGTGAGTGTTGCTAGCTTCTAAGGTGGAAAGCAAGGGCACCAACCCCTCTTTCCGGTCTTGGTCATTTGTTACTTTGCTTTTCAGATGTCTCCAACTCTTCCCTGAGCTGGCAGCCAGAAGGTCCTCTATCTAGATGGGCATGGGATTCCTGTTTTGCTGTGTCATATTATTTATGGCTCTCTCTCTACCTAGCAATGATCCAGGGAAGTAGAAGATGCTCAAAAAATACTAATTATTAAACCTCAACGGTTTACCCTGAGCATCACTTAGGCAGTGCACTTATTTATGTACAGACTCCCCTGAGCCTTGACCAGGCAGGTGTCGCTTCAACCAGTTGATTCTTGTATTGAATAAATTTGATAAAATTCTCATTTATGTATTTCCTGTCACACTACCTTATAAAAATTAAAGGAAAAATGCAATTTTGGGTCATCCTGTATTTAAATGATTGGACTGGTGAGTAGTTAATTGATCTGCCACCTGGGAAGGAAGTACAAAAGACACACTTTTAAACTATAGAAAACAGAGCGAAGGTGACTCATATCAAAAAGAGTTCTTTTCAATTCCAAGACTCAGCAATAGAATTGCCGCTCCCAACAGTTGCCATAACCAACACATGTACAGTGAACTAGCTGTATTTCCATGGAGTTCAATTACTAGCTATTCTATTGTAAGAAATGTTTTTTTAAGTTGAAATACCAGACCACTTCTTTATTTTCCTGCTAACTGGAATAGGAAAACATAAATGGTGTTCCTGTTAACAAAGAAGCTGTGTAAGAGATCTTGAGATCTTTAAAAGCAGTGAGACTCATTTATCTATTAATAATTAAGAATCAAGTATAAAAAGTATGTTTTAAAGGAGAACAGATCCCCAACAGCACAGAGAACTCAGTGCCTGCATTTTTAAAACTGTATTCATCAGCTTTAATACACAAAGCAGAGCTTTCAAACTGAGAGCTAATTGATTCTCTTATTCTTCCTTTTCACTGTTCATTTAAAAAGTAAGTATGGTACTCCCTCACCCATTTTTATTAACATTATTTAACACTCACTGAACAATTCACGTATACGTGGGGCCTTGTTAGAGATGTAGAATTAGTTTTGTGCTTTACGTGGTTTTGCAAAGGCACCTTCCAAAGCATGATTTGCTACTGTAAGCCACACATGATGGTACCCTTTGTTTCACCTTAAGCCGGAGGCAGCGCAAGCTAAATGCCAAGCTTCCCTGAGTTACAAATTTAGACTCCAAGGCGCTTGCATACATGGTGCATTAGCCTCCCGCACCGCTTGATTAGCAGTGCTCTCTCAGAGTGGTGTACTGACTCCAATATGCACTTACCATTTATCATGCTTATGCTCATTTTATTCTTATCCCAATAATGACAGCTTTCATGTAAAATGAAAGGAGAAAATAAGATTAATACCTACTCAGTATACCTTTAACACCACGTCCAAGTGCACTAACTTTAGAATCAAACACATCTTCCCTGAATTTGGATTTTATCACCAATATATTATTATTATTCTCACTCAAAAAATATCTGAAGGTCACACTTCTTGAGGAGTGGTCAAGAAACGAAGGTGGCAGTGGAGTCAGAACAGTGGGACAGAGGGTTACAAATTTGCATGTTCAGTGGGGAGTCAAGCAATAGGACGGGAAACGGGCCCAGCCATCTGGCCAGGACAATGCTCATTTTCAAGTAGAGTCATGTGGGAATATATTGGAGATATGTCTTCAGCTTAGGGGTAATTTTGAAAGTCAGTATTGGTAATTATATCCAAGAGGCTTCCTTCTCAAATTTGAAGGAAGTCCAACAAAGAACAAAACTTTTCTAAGTGCAAGACAGACGATCACTGGTAATGTACTCTTTGCTCCTCAAAAAATTTAAGGTTAGATATTTGTTGAGAAAACAACTATGAGCAACATGGATTATACATATTGAGCCCCAGTTCCCCCCAAAAGTGAAACTAGGGTGTGTGAAGATGACCGAAGTATGTTATGTATATGTGTCAATCCGCCAAAATGAAGCTCATTAATCTGTATAGTCAATAAAAAGAATAAGGAGAAAAATAAGAGAAATTAACCTTGAAATCATTACCTAGAACTGCAAAGACATGCTTGTACATCTTGTCACTTCAGTGATACTTTACCGTCTTGTTGTTTATGAAACGGTTAAATAACAAAATAACGCATAGCACCTGTAGCAGAGGGTGGGGAGGGTGAGTGTATGATCAGTAGCATGACGCAAGAAAAATGTAGTGTTTGCATTTACAGTCAACAAATGTTGCCTTCCCACTTAGAACTCATGCAAGAAGTGCACCTTTCTGTCAAAGGTGCAGAACCAATCTTCCACCCTGCTCCAGGCTGGTACCGAATAGCCACATTAGACGTGTAGGCTGCTGAGCAAGGAAATCTCTACAGAAAGAAAATGACAACAATTGCTACTGAAAATTGATTTGAAGTCATGCTATTTTTGGTGATCAGACTTATTTGGAAGTACAAATCAAGGAAATGGCCTCTCAAGAAAGACAACACAGTCAAGCAACATCAACACTAACCGAAATGGAGAGATCAGCCAGAAATAAGTCAAAGGGTTCTTGCTAGTTTCTTACAAAAGAATACTAAAAAATAAGCATTGCTTTTTAGCATTGAATATTGTTTTGTCTATGCTTACATTTAATGCATAGTATAACACAGGCAATTTTCATTCTGCAAGGTATATTCAGATATTTCACACCTCTGTCTGGTTGTTTCCAGTACTGTTCATCTAGAGCTATGTTTCTTAACCTCAAGAGCATTAACATTTTAGTCTAGACAATTTTTCAGTGTGGAAGGACTGTCCTGTGCATTAGAAGATATTTAGCAGCGTCCCCTGCCTCTATCCCATGTATGCTAATACCAGCCTAAGAGTGCTGATATTACCACAGGTCCTGAAAGCAGGGGCTGGGAAGATAAAACTTGACCCACTGAGAGCCATTGAGCTGGATGGTGGCATTAATCCTGTCTTATACTAAAGTCAAAACTGTAGCCAGCAGGTCTAAAAATTGTCCAGTAGCATTATGGATGAAATTTAGGTTTGTTTCTGCAAGTTTGGGGACATATAAAAGGTAGGAGTTGATCATAGCTGGAAGAACTACTCACTCACTCTAAGTTCTTTATGCCTCTATGGAAAGACTATGTATGCAAGGAACTGATACGTGTCTTTCCAAAGCAAAGAGCATTTTCAAAACTTGTTCACTACCTGAGCACTTCACTTTGGATATTTGCAGTTATCTATGGCTATGTGTGATCTCATTATAGCTCTAGGATAAAGACTGATAATGAAAAAGTGTTTTTGAACACACTAGCCATTTCAGGAAAGGAGATTATTAAATTACCAGGAGAAACATCATTGCTCTGGAGGTTGAAAATGTGGTATCACACATTTCTCTAGACACAAGTCTCTAGTACGTACCGTTTTTCAGATCAAAACTGAAAATATTTTGCTGAACTTTCCAAATGCTTTGGTGTTCACAGTCTCAGCAACAGAAGACATTTTCTAAAAACCAAAAGTAAGAACCTCCTCAACCAAGTAACCAAGTGTACAAGAGTTTACCCAAATTATTTAAACTCTTCCCTTCTGAACATTGAGATGATCTTCTTCAGAGCAGGTGGTCACATCAATAGTGGTGCTTTTAATTTGGCAAGAATTCTAATTAATAAAAAGTCGTTTTGACCCTCAGACTTTTTTTTCTGGTTTTTGAAAGTGAAAGAAGAAAATTTTTAAAGCTGTTTTATGAGTGTATTTCATGGACCAGGTGAGAAGTTGGCTAAACGTATACACAAATTTTATGCACTTATAATTCCTTCAGGGATTACGGCAGTAATCTAATAGAAGAATGTGCATAATTTATGTAACCACAAAGGAAAGTCATTTATATTCACTTACAGAGAGGTGAGGCAGTGACTAGCAGAGGACAAAGTGAAAGACAGGTAACAGGCTTCAGGGACATCAAGGAAGAATATGACAGGAACACTGGGAAGATGAGCACTGTGGCATGGGGTCCACCTTCCTGAGTATGTGCACGTGTGAGTGCATCTGTCTATGAGGGTCTGTGTGTGTGTGAACTCTGCACTTGGCAAGTGTTTGGTTCATTTCATGTACCTATGACTTCAGAGATAGATCAAGAGATGAATTTGTTGCTGTAATATTTTTTCAGTGACATTGGTGAGTTGTCAAGGAAGATAAAAATTTGTAGGCCTATATTCCAGCCAACCCATTAATCACCCGGCAGAGGATTATTCTGCTACTATCAATAGTAAATTTAGTACAAAATTAGGTAGTGTTAGATTGTCTTCTGGACCTGCAAGCTGAACTCTAGAGGTAAATACATTTTTATCCAGACTTTGAAGTACAAGCCAAAATTAAAGGGCTTTTCTTTGTTTTACTATACAGCTGGAACTTCCCCATACTTTCCTCATTCTTAAAATTGAAAACAAAAAAAAACCCCAAATGTTTCAGAGAGAGTATTTCACAGAGATTCCATAACTAATCTGGTATAATTTGGAAGTTAATAGACCTTGCTAGTTTATCAATTGATAAAATTAATAATATAAACAGGTGGAAATAATTTCATGTTAATATCCTGTAGTGTAAGAGTACCAGCTGAGGAAATAAATTATTTTCCTAAAAAAATGTTTGCATATTTGTGCTGTTCTCCATTGTCTCTGGTTTTGACCGCTGCCGGAGGCAAAGGTTAGACAAGATAGACTAATGGTCTGAACTAGAGTGGTAAATTCTATGTTTCCTTAATACAGACTCCTGGAATGACAGCAGTTATGTATTTTTAAGGCCGCTCTTCCATTATGGCGATAAATGGTTATTTAAATACAGTCAAGTTCAAATTACACTAGTGGAAAATGCAGCGGGGAAAAGTATCAAAGACAAAGAACTTTTAAATAAATCTCATCTCTCCTCCTGCCATATGAGGTAATTTCTATGCCAGATGGCAGATGTTTATGCTGGTACTTAAAAGAAGTAAAAATTAAATCTATCTCAAAAACTTAATTGTTTTTAGTTTTAAAATGCTCTCAAGTAAAGGGAAGTTGATACAGATTTTCTTTAAAATTATGTCAAAAAATTGAAGATCTTATACAGGTTTAATTTGCAAAAACTGTTCATTTTTAAGCAGGTTACTGTTTTTCAGTTCATCGGTGATTCTTTTGATATTCATTTTCAGGCAATTTTTTAAAAAATATGTCAAACGTCGTTTTTCCTAGAAGCAAATGTCAGAAATTTTCAGAGGACTATATTTTAATATATAATGATTCAATTAGCCCTTCACAATTGAGCAATAGATGAGGTACTTAGAAATTCTCAAGTATTATCCACACCAGCCTAAGTCAGAAAAGCTACCATCCAAGGCTATTTTATTATAATGAAGATCAGGGTAATACAAATAGCAGAAAACTTTCTCCCAAGCATGGGCACTCCCCATTTATTCAAACCAAATTCCATCAACTTTCTGAGGAGTAAGCTCTTCTTCCCTAGAAAGGCTTTCTATGGTGAAGAAAAATTTTATTATTACGACATCCAAATTTTCATTCTTCAAAAAAAAGCAAACTAGATCTAATTGTTACATGCAGATTTTTCCTTTCTGTAAACATATATATATATATATATATTTGTCATTTTCAGACAGTATCCCACAATTCAGGCTGGTTTTGATCTCACTTTGTAGCCTAGCCTGGTCTTGAACTTGTAACAATCCTCCTGCCTCAACTTCTGGAGTGGTGGAATTACAGGCATGCGCCACCAAGCCTGGCTTGTAAATACATTAACACCAATCAAAAATAAGTCCTGCTTTCTTGATCTAAAACGCATGCTAAAGTTTTAGCAGCTATTTTCAGAACTTTCAGTTTAAGAACAGCTATAACCCTAAATAACTAGCAATCACTTGGCTATTGTTTTTAGGAAATACTCCCAAACATTTATTTTTGTGGTATAACAGCGAAACGAACAATGACCATTTTGGAGGAAATGACATTTAGATTAGGAAATTACAGTGAAACTTATTCCAATTATTAGTTATGGGAACTAGAATATACGTAATATTTGTGAACTATATTCTGAAATATCAATTCAGCACACTTCAGGTGAGCACTTAGGAGGTGTTCACTGTGTACGTAAACAAAAGTACAGTCAATTTTTTTCCTCCATTGGTTTATATTTTTTCTACAAAGATAAGAGAGATAATTAGCAAAAATAATTAAGACATTCCAGCTTTACTTTTAGTTCTTTATCAAACCTAAAAAAATTCCTGTAGAGTTGATTTGAACCAATTATAAGTTGCATACCCACAAAGAGCAGTTTACTCTGATAATCTGTGCAGCTGACACCCTACTGGTGTGCAAGAGCCTCTTTCATGGTAAAGACTTCAGCCTCAATGAGTTTTGCCCATATTTTTCTCAACAGGCATTTTTAAGAGCAGGGTTCTACTCGTCATAAATACTCGCACTAGTCAGACTGACCTGCTTCTCAGATTCTCTCAGTTCCCCCGGAGGAAAATGCGTGGGTCTACGGAACTCTAGAATCACATCTACAGCAAAAAGCACTACACGTTTTGGGGACATGTGAGACTGGCTAAGCTATGGTAACGCACTTACCCCAAAACACAATAGCTCAAATAAAATACTTCCCTAAAAGGTCAAGCTCTACTTCTCTCACATTTAACAAAGCAGAAATAGGTGGGAAGTTTAGACCACGACTTTGTTCCACCAGGTTCCCTGTGCCTGCTTTTCTGTTATCCCCCAGGAGTTCCTCAGCTAACGTGGATGAAGCTGGCTCACCACCGCCGCTGCAAAGGCGAGAGAAGACAACAGTGTCAGTGTTAAGGAAATCACCTCGATACTGAACCTATCGTCTAGCTGCTAGCAAGGCTGAAGACTGCAATTCCTAGCTAGAAGCTGTGGGCCCCTCTAAATCTAGAAAGTGTGGGTGAAGATTCTATTCCTACAGTCGTCTTGCATTAAGTATAATAAAGGCTTTATAAATAATGCTTTTGATTAATCTATCATCCAACAAGTATTTCCTGCGTGCCTGTTTTACATACAGTGCTCTGTTTGGGCCCACAGTACAATTCATTCTAATATGTATATAAAAAATTATATAATATATTCATTCTAACATATATGTTATAATATAATATATTCATTCTAACATATATATGTATAATTTCCAAACAAAGTAGCATCCAATACTTTTAGGGAAGTGAGCTATGTACAACTGAAGACCACCACAGTAATATTAATTCTAATGTTGAGTACTGTGAACTATATGCGATAACACTATAGTATTCAGTGTCTTTTCCTGACAAGTAAATTAGAGGAAAAGTAGCGGCAGTGACTTTTTTTTGGCTCGCTCTTCTTTTGCACTTTTTACCTAATCCTAAAAGGGCTTCACATAAGTGGAGTTATTTCTTCCTTCAAACCCTAAAAACATCACAGTTTCTATCTTTAAAAAACGATATACTTATATGCATACACACATGCATGGGCTTGTGTGTCTGCATACACGTATGTTTATACAGAGTTAGCAGAAGGCAGGCTTATTTGTATTCATTTCGGCGTAGATACGCCTCCACTCACCTTTTAGTTAACCAGCATCCGTTCTTATTGTTAGGGAGGTTGAATCAATCAACTGCTTTCTCTAATGATGGAAACAGATGGAAATAGAATGAGCCTCCGAATCTTCCTCAAGGGCATCGTAGAGGACGCTGCACCCTTAACGGAAAATTGCTCAATTTTGCAGTAGAGTTGGCCAATGTAGACATAGTCTTATATTTTCACTAATTTTGAATTAATACTCTAGAAACCAGCAGCTGACAATGAGCCTGAACAGTTGGTTTCACACCTGAGGCCTCTTTTAAAAGACCATTCTCATCACAGTCAAACAACCGGAGGATCTATTAGAGGGGGAAATGAGTGCATTTTCTCTAAGACTACTTAAGTAGGAGTTTCCTTTGAACTAATTAAGGTTCTATTCTATTTCAGAAGCTAATGTCGGAAGCAGACATTCTGTTTGAGAATTATTAATACATGAAAGCAGAAGGTCCCAGAATGCTTGAAATGGTCCTTTTGGCCTGATGGGTGCTCAGTGAAAGTGCTTCAAGAAAATAACTAAGTAAAGAATAATACTTTAAGCACAATATCAAATGTCTACCGTGAATGATTGTGTTACATAAAATTACTAATGACGCATAAAAACTTTTTAAAATGAAATAAGGGACACTTTTGCCTATTAAAAACAAACTTAATCCTCTCAGTATTAAGTTTGTAAGCTCTTACAAATCCCTGATGTCTGGGGCAGGAGAGACTATGACCTGGTTGGTTTTACTTTATTTAGAATACAGGTGGTATAATATGATTTATAGTTCCATCTTTCATTTTTAGTTTATTGATACATGTGTGCAATACATCCTGATCACATGCCTTGGGCATGTACCTAACACATCTTAGTTCTTCATATCTGCTCTTCCCCTCCTTTCCCTTGCCCCTCCCTTTATCCCTTTTCCTTTTGCAAAAGGTTTATCACACTATTTCCTGTTATCTATTTTTTTATTTTGCTCTTTATTTATATTTTGAGTTTCTCATATAAGAGAAACCACGTGATATTCAAGCTCTGAGTATGGTTTATTATCTTGGTGCCCTAAAGGTGCATCGTTTTCCTGCAAATGACTCAAGTTTATCCTTCTTTAGGACAGAGTAGTATTTCATTGTGAATAAATGCCACATTTTCTCTATCCGTTCATCCACTGATGGACATATAAGGCTACTTTCAAGGTTTAGCTATTAGGACTTGTGCTGCTATACACATGAGTATGCAGAGCCTGGGATGTAGCTCGGTGGCATTAGCACCTGCCTGGCAAGTGCAAGGTCCTGAGTTCGATTCCTAGTATCAAAAAGAAAAAAACATAAGTACGCATGTATCACTATTATCATGGAATTCTGTATGGAGATTCCTCAAAAATCTAAAAATAGAAATTCCATTCAACTAAGCTATTCCCTTCCTAGGTATCTTCTCAAGAGGTGTAGTTCCACTTTGAAGGGAAATTTACTTAAATATACATGTTATTCTTCCACAATGGATATGATGATTCGGGCAACCCAATTCAATATTCATTAGTCTAAAACAAAAAATGCTAATATAGTGTGGAGAAAAATATTTTTGCCTTGTAACTTCAATAGACATTCAAAAGTTGCCTGAGTTGTACTCTGCATTATTTATAAACAAGTTGCTACACATGGAAGTCATAGTCCAGGAAGTACCACCTTTTCTTTCATAGAATGCCTGGAGCACATTCCCCTGAAAGTGGACTTACATTTACCTCCTAGTGAAAATTTCACTGTATAAGGAAGGCTAAGGGCTGCCGAAAGCCCATGGATGCAAATTTCATATCATATGACAGCTCAAACATTCTTAAGTAAAAAGTTCACCTCTGTGGTGCTACTTGCTTTTTTATCTCAGTGGTATAAAGAGGCATTCCCCACAGCCATCTGCCTCCTGCTATAAAGTCTAAAGGTCAGGCTGCCTTTGACAAATTGAACTGGGATTGCCAAAGTAAAAAAAGGTGGTAGATATCAGACTCACCAAATTGTGGAAAATGCAAAATATTTAGGAAAAATGAGAGGAAATATCAAAATGTTCAGTGGTCAAAATTCCAGGCTGAACATTATAGAGAGCCCTTCCCAGTCCTCATCGTGGCCCGGGAAGTTTGTATTTATAATCCCATGTAGAGTTATCAGAACCCTAGTGGGTTAATTCCAATCTACCACGTGCAGTGTAATCCATCATGAGAATAAAGACACGAGACCATGTCTGTAGTTACGGGGAGCCCAGGGGCCCTAAGTCCAGCCACAGTGATGGCCACCCAGAACAGAGGCCTATGCCCAGGACCACGCCCAGATTTTATTCATTTCTGAAGGGAGTGGCTTGAGGATGAGTGACTGTGAGAGTGGCAGGAAGTACATCAGTGCTGTGATCTGGGCAAGGTAGGAGGCCTGAAATCACCTCTGCCATATGCAGAGAGAAAGATACAAAGAAACAGTAATCTGCATAACACAACTGAAGTAGTATCTAATGTTCTGGGGTCGGTGCTTCAGCTCTGATGTGTAATCTTTTAAGCTCCAGGAAGTCAGAGCCCCTATCCCCATGCTCCATCCCAACCAACAGCATACGGAGCTCTGGCTCACACATCCAGCCTCATCATTTGTGGGAACAACAACAGGGTCTGGAGAAACATACCTGCCATCTCCACAGATTACCATCAGCACCTCAGCTAGACTGATATGCATTGATTAGAGCCAATTGAAGGGATGAGGAAAAGTCCCATCCAGATTTGTACACATCAGTACATGGAAATAGGGTCAGGCTCAGCCAAAATGGAGGCAACTGTTCCTCTTTCAAGGGGAGTCACCTAGGAGAGTCCTCCACAGAATATGATATTAGTGTCTGACACAAAAGACATGCATTAAGACAGGAAGAAAAATCAAGAGTAAATTATTGAACTCTTGCTTGATCTCCATTAGTGGTTTCCATCCAGAAGACAAGCGTATCTAGTTAAGATTCTTGTAGATTTCTGTAGCCTCTCCTTCTATCTTATGTGATATCAACAATGTCTTCAGCATTAGCGGTGGCAAACCATCTCTTTTATTAAAGTGGTTCATATTTAATGATTTCAAAACAGCAGTCCTTTCTTCTTCAGTGTTGTGTCAAGATTTTTCCAAAGTTAGGTTTACGAATCTATGATGTTGTCAAAATTAGCTGTATTAATGTTTTTGTCAGGGCCAACTTTCAACATCTCTTACCAAACTAGGCCCATTTTGGCTTCTGCACAGGATGCTAATCACCAAAATGATGAGTTTTAGAAGAGAAATAATTTGTTCATGAGGTGACCACCCAGGTAGAGACGGGTGAGCAGGTCTCAAATCCACTTTCCTGAGGTTAGGGTCTAGGGGTATTTATGGGTTGTCTGCGGAGTGGGGAAAGGTACTTGGAGGAAAGCAAAAGTGATTTAGTTGTCTGTACTTGTCTAATCAAACTTCACTGCTCTTCGTTCAACCTGTGTTCAGAGACTGATGGTGTTAGCATGCTTGGAGAGTCAAGACTAGGCCTTCGGATGTTGAAAAGTCACACATGGGACACTTGCACAGGCCTAAACGAAGGATCAGTGATTCCAACCAGTGTGAACCACCTCCAAGTTCTTGAAAAACAACTTAGGCAATCATCACTTCGGTGACTCATATGTCACAGGTATGATCTATGGCAAAGTTAAAGAGAGTATATTGTTTATCTACGTGACATCTACAATTGGTGATAAAAGTGAGTAAACAAAACAAAGTGAAGTAAGAAGGTTTTCCTTATGATATCCTACCCATGTAAGTGTTCAAAGCTCAGCTCACTGAACAGAATCCCTCACTTTTCAATAGATGCATGCTTGATCTAGCTATTTAAAATACCCAGGGTTTAGCAAAAGGGATGGTAACTCACAGATCCTGAATGAGTCAGCTTCTTTTTTTGTATCACATTTGTCACTTTTCTTTCAGGTTCGGTATGTTATGAGACTATTTGCCAATGAGAGTAAGCAGAAATCAGAAATAGTATGTCTTTTTAAAAAGTGTAATGACGGCAATAATCAGTTTATTGTGAATAAATGAATACTTGAATCTAATAATTAGGAACTTATTGTTTATTATTGGACACACATATATTAGTCTTTAAATACTTCCATCAAGTAAATATTCACCTTAGCATTGATCAGCCTACGCAGTTCAAAACAAGAAAACTAGAAGCTAGAGCAGCGAAGTAACAAAGATGGGAGGGGCAGTAAACAAAGGCCGCGTGACTTTACGGACTCATAACCTCAATCGTTTCAATGTTACGTGTTCAGCTTAGGTGTTAGTGTACAGAACGTTTGTAGAGTTGAACTTCATTGATCATACTTCCCCATACAATGTAGGTCCTTCAGAACAAAAAGGAAAAGAGAAAGTTTCATGTTATTCACTTGCTTCTTATAGTTGTTTTGAGTGCAAAGGGGTTCACTTAAAAACAACCTCTTACAACTCAATAGAGTTTCTCTACCCTGTCCAAGCACACACTATACCACCGCACTGTACCTTCCTGTTGCCATTATCCAAACTGTAGTCTCATCTCAAGTGCTGGCTGGTCACACTCACCTGCCTGCTAAGAGGCAGAGGCAGTGTTGGTACAGGAACACAGCAGTCCACGCTACATATCCACGGATTCAACCAACCTCAGATGGGAAATATCAGAAAAGAAATTTTGCCTTCCTGAACATGTACAGACCTTAATTTCTTTTCTCATCATTCCCTAAGTGATATACTATAACAACCATTTACATTTTAGTAGACTTACATTTTACTTACATTGTAAGTAATCTAGAGATGATTTAATATGTATAGGTTATATGCACATGTTAGATTGTTCTATATAAGGAACTTGACATTAGTAGATTTTGGAATGGGGGGATGCCTGGAGCCAACCCCCTGACAATACCAATAGATAGTACTATTTCTAGTTCGCTATTCCAAGCTTGCGCAAGGCAGAGTACAAGCCGAATCAGGCGAGCATGCACCGTCAAATGAAAACCAAGAGGACTTTCTCTTGCATTGTTCTCTCATCTCTATGTGTAAGTGTTGTCAGGAATTTCCTTACTAGTGTTCCATATGTCTAGAAAGAATATGAAGCCCAAGGACATGGGAGTGTCACACAGTAGAAAGATCTCAGCTGCTAGGGCCACCACATAAAACCTTGTCTCACTTGGTAATACTGAGCTCTCTTGAACAGAAAACACTCAACTATTACGTTAAGGAGCTGAAATGTTGAGGTTTTTAACTCAATAATCTAAGTGAGCGTACAGGAATCTGGGAAATACTGTATGGTTCATGAAGGGTTCCTTTATCTTACTCTAAGATGTGATTTGAACAGTTAAAGTTTGTTAGTTGGATGTCACACTTGTACCTTGGCAAAATGCATACAACTCTGGGCTAATTATTATTATAAGCTCTTAGATTTGAATTTTTAATCATATCATTATCTGAAACCTAGTAACAGAGGATGAAAGAAATAGCTTTTTCACCAGAAATATTATCCATTTTTTTCAAAGGAAGAAAAATAACAGAAAATTTTCCTTTAGTCAATGCCAGTCAAACAAAAGAAAGAGGATGCTTGGAAGGTGCCCCCATCGGTGGCATTATATAACACTAAAATGGGGAAATGTGATGAGAAAAATAATAATCTGTCTTCCTAGCGCATCATTTCATAACTACTGTTGAGTATTTATTGTGTGCTGGGGAGTCTGAGTGCTTTTATATGGATTCGTTTATATAATCTTCATAACTTACAAAGTAAGTAGTGTTTTTATACCCACTTCATAGATGACTAAATTGCTCAGATTCACATAGGAAGTAAATAATGAAACCGTATCTTAACCCAAGCTGACTGAGGGTAAACATGGTTCAAAGTAACCATTCCCTGTGGCCTCTTAAAATGATGGTAACATAGCCAGGGAGTTTTATGAATTATGAATTCCTATTGTCAGAGAGAAGACATTTTGCAATTCAGGAAGTGTATGTAAAAGTTAAATGTAGTCTTTCTTTTCAGTTTGTGGTACAGCAGTTACTCAGAGTGAGATGGGAACGCAGGAGAGGCATGTGAAAACAGTGACTCAGTCTTACTGGGGAAGGACTGTGCCTCATTCTCCACACTACCCAGAGAAGAAACATTGGGTGAAAACATAGATGCTTGATATTAACATAAATAGCACATGATCAAATAGAAATTATTTCCAGCAGAAAAATATTTTAACATCACCATTGGATCCCTTATCTTTAAGTTAAACAGAGCAAAGATATCTTCTCTGAGCCTTTATACATCACAACCTCTTTCTCTAACAAAGAAAGTGGGGAGGTGGGAGACGGGGAGGTAAGCCATATTACTTTTTCCCTTTTCTGTGTTTCCTTTTGTTTAGTTTTGTAGAAAAAACATGACACTGGAAAATAGATCAATAAGTAAAAATGAAGTGTCCCACGTCCCTTAAATTATAGAATTAGATCATCTGGGGGATGTGATTGTATGATAGGGGAATATATATGCACATTGGTCTGTGGTTGGTCCATGAGTTTTGGCAGTTTTCACTTACAAAGGCAGTGAAATAATGGCAAAGCTTTATCCCGAGAAGACTAGGCACTTGACACACTGTCTTAAAATGTAGTAGATATAATACGAAACCTGAAGCTAGAAGACACGAGCAATCTTCAGTGTTATCGTTCACCCACTGCATGATACTGGGTAAGACACCACTTGGTCTTCTTTCTGGTGCCTACATTACATGAAGACCAGATCAAGATGAGAGACTAAAAAACAGCTGATTTCCATTTAATGTGGATCAGCATTTGTCAGTTGTTCATTATTAGCAAAAAGTGGGCTTTAAGAATTCTTCTAGATTGTACTTCCAACGAGGATTTTATTTTCTAATTTTTATCTGGCTACATCTTTTTATGAACTCAAAACTGATATAGTTTTATATTTTTAGAGAAGTATAAAATACTTTTAATAGATATAATATTTACTTATTTTATACATTTTTTTTGTGTTACATAAGAGAAAAATATTATACTTCATATTATGGCCTAGGAAGAATAAGAAACCAAGGACTGGTAGGTCTCTATGTAACTGCTTAACTTTACAAAAGGCAATTTTTTTCTGTGACAGTAGATATTGAGCTCAGGGCCTTAACACTAATCCACTTACCCAGACCCTTTTATTATTTATTTACGTACTTATTTATTCTGAGATAGGTTCTTGCTCTCACTAAGTTGCCCGCGCTGGCCTCAAGTTTGGAGTCCTCTCGTCTCAGTCCCCCAGAATGCTGAGTTTACAGGCATGTACTGCCACAGCAGGATTATGTCTCCTTTTTTAATCATACACTTACCTAACAGAAGGGAAAGTTAGATGACGTTGGGATATTCATCCTGTTCTAAAGTTGATTAGAATTTAAAGACACAAAATATTTGTGAATCTATGAACCCCTAGGAAATTGAAGATATTACATATACATGTGTGAATAGAATATCACAAATTTCTGAGACTGTATTTTTCATGATGAAATTTGTATTCTATAGGCAACACGGGGAGCACAATAACACAAAATGTGTGACGGTTGATCATGATTTACTTTTCCAGCATCACTGATCTACATTTTCACAGTTTATCCAGGGATGAAGAATCCAGGAAAACAAGCTTATCCTGTGTTCCCATATTACACAAAGCTAATCCTACCCAGAACTGAGTGTAATATGTTATTATTAGAAATAGCTATTGCCAATCAATTAATCTTGATAAACCAAATAAGACTAGAAGATTATTGGGAATTACATATTATAAAAGGAATAATGCCTGTAAGGTCCACTCAGAACAACCTATTGCTTAGAGCATTGCTCTGGGCAAAGGCTTTTACAATTATCCTGTCTACATTCCTGTGAGTTAATGGAGATATATACATGATTAACATTTTGCTCTTGCTAAGATTTGAAAGCAAGGAAACACATGCATTTCAAGAAGAGCTGAGATTTTTTTTTCTCATGGCTTCAAACTCTTTCTCATCTCTACTACTTCTATAAAAACACACTTTATTATCCAAAGAATCTATTTTCCTAGAGTTTTGATACTATTTGTCTCAGGTAGAGTGTCAACTGGATAATAAATTGACATCATTTAAACATCAGAGGGGCATTCAGGGTCTTATTTGGCAAGGAAATTTTAGGGTAACATATGCTTGGAAAATCATTCTGATTATACACCTGAGAAAATACTTAAAGTGGTCGACCTTGGTACACTCTGAGAAAAAAGAATAATCATCTAAGAGATGTGTATAAGAAAAATAAACTCAAATCCTTTTAGCATTGAGGGTGCTTACAGATAAATAATTTGCATTCGTAGTAGCATGGGTAACCCAGGAACCCTGAACCTGATGCTATGGTGTACTTTTTTTTTTTTTTTTTTTTTTTTTTGCGGTACTGGGGATCGAACTCAGGACCCTGCGCTTGCTAGGCAGGTGCTTATTCCACTGAGCTATATCCCCAGCCCGATGGTGTACTTTTAATTTTTTTTAATTTGGGAACTCTTTTTCACTGTCCTCTTTGCTTCAGTTAAGTTGCTTTGAAACTGTTCTGTTTAATTTTCTTTGTGTCTTCTATCCCTATATGATTCTATTTTGTTTCATTCTTAATTTGCTTAGCATCTTCTTTGCTCATTTGACCTTTATCTCTCTCAAAGCATCTCCAAGATCTTTCCTATTGTGGAAGATCAAATAATCATATACTGTATGGTGTAAGACACCCAGAAAGCTTCTTGCTTTATAGTATCACCTTTACTGGCCTGCTCTAGAACCTAAAGGTCATCATTTAAGGTGGTTTCTTAAGATTAAGGGACTGCATTTGGCAATAGCTACTTAAACACAAATACCTCTATGACAGTCCACTCACTGAATCATCTACTCAATAGACACTTCGAAAGGCAAAGCGATTGCAATGTATTCTGAACTTGGATGTGTGATTGCTTATGATGGAACACAGAGAGTAAACTGGAAACAAATAAGTTGGGGGCGATTCAGAAAACTCAGACTGAAGTATCTCTCTAAACACAGATAAACTAAATCAGGTGCCTCCTCAGGAAGCAGCAGATAAGCTGAGGCAGCGTGATAACATCGCATTGCAAACGGGAGTGGCTGGACAGAACAGAGACCACGCAGAGGAGACAGAGGTCATTCAAAAAGAATGTAGGGGGCTGGGGATATAGCTCAGTGGAATAAGCGCCTGCCTAGCAAGCGCAGGGTCCTGAGTTCGATCCCCAGTACCGCAAAAAAAAAAAAAAAGGATGTATGTAAGGGAAGATATATTAGCAACTTTTATTCTTTCTAGACTTGTATTCTGACTAGCCCATGTCATGTTGCCCTCTGGCAACTTTAATCCTCCCATTTACCACAAGCTTCCTACAGTTCTTTCAGTGTCTGACTCTGCCAGTACAAAGTTGCTAGGTCACACTCATGTCTCACTATTCTGCTGAATGATAATAGCTAAAGTGGCAATTCATCTGCCATCCGGAACACTGCGTGGGCCCTCCATGCATAAGAAACCAAAACTATCCCAAGCAACTCGAATACATTCCATCCTGTTAACAACCCATCTCATTGCAAACTTATTTCATGCAGGGCGCCACACTGAATTCCTTACATGGACTACTCCATTGAATTCACATATCAACCCCATATATGGAGCATCGTCTATTATTTCTATACCTCTGAAGAGACTGAGGCATAGAGAAATGAAGTAACATTTCTAATTTATTAGCCTTTTATTTATGCACAAGTGGGTTAAAATTTACATTCAGATTCCTAGACTATATGTCCTCCACAGCACTTGTGTCATTACTGCTGTTTTAGATCATTTAAGCAAAATCCCACAGAGGGCTTCCCAGTAGAGACCCAGGGCTAAAGGCAGTTAAAGTTCCTGCTGGGTTTTATGTATATCATCAAGGTCATGAGACCAAAAGACGTTGAGAAGTCGAGCTCCAGAATTGCTCTGAGCAGTATTCTAGCAAAAACCTGCACCACTTTTTAGACTGCAATTCTTTACCTTACTCATTAGCTTTTGATCTAATATTCTGTACCTACCTCTTAGCCAATCCTGCCCTCAACTGAAATAGATGATATTCAGTAAAGAAGATGCAAAAATAAAACTTAGGCAACAATAGTGTGCTTGAATTACTTCTTAAATAATGAGGGTCTGCAGCATTCATTACCCAGAGCCCTTAAAGCAGCTGTCCCACTGTAACTTAGGCTGTCCACAGGGAGAGGGAAGTAATGTTAAACTGTGTTAACTGGCATAATAAAAATTGAGCAAAAAGGATTTTGTTCCCGTTTTTTCCCTCCCCCACATTACACCAAATTAGAGAACCTCAGGGAGTAAGTCTTCTAAACACTGAATCTCGTGGCATTAACAGCAACTTTCTTAGATGGTGGTCATTATTTGTCTTTGTGCTTTTTGAGATATAAAATTTCAAGGAGCCTGAAAGTCCTCAAGAGTTTGTGCTCCATCATTTGATTAGGAAGTGGAAGGGAAGTGAATGGAAGAAGCGAAGAACCAATTAATGTTAGATAAAAGCACTTGAATAATTTTTTAACCACCCTTAAAACTGACAAATCTTGTCCTCAATGCTCTATTTGCCATAAGTTTAGTAGACTCCTATAGTTTAACACTTTATAACTTGATAGTAATATGTAGCCCAAAGTTGATGACAAAACTTCACAGTTCTCTGGGTACAAAATACCCATCAGAATTGCTTAGAAATATGTAGACTTCTCTTGGTATCCCCAGCTTTGTCTCTGGCTCGACTGAGAAAGTTATACAGCTTCCCTAACAAGCCACTACTTACCACTGAACTTGGAGACTTCAAGATGTACTTAACTTTGATGG
The DNA here is from genome assembly GCA_004027595.1 of Dinomys branickii. Classification (NCBI taxonomy): domain Eukaryota; kingdom Metazoa; phylum Chordata; class Mammalia; order Rodentia; family Dinomyidae; genus Dinomys; species Dinomys branickii. The sequence goes on from PVLD010002185.1 coordinate 45,717, forward strand.
AGGGAAACCTTGTATCTAATAAGGAGGAATAAAATTCTGAATTACTTCAAAGCACTGCGGCAGGCTAGCTGCAATTCCAGTCATATGAAACCTCTGTTTACAGTAAAATGATGATATGAATCACAATGACTCGCATGTAAGGACTCAACTGCCTACCTAGTCATATTCCATATATTTATGAAATATAATTTCACTTCCATACAAGCTTATTACACATATTAAAGTAATCCTTTTCTGTGTATAGCCAAGATCCATTGATAAAACAATGAAGTGAACTAACACCCTTCCTAAATAAAGTTTCACCAATAGCACCGTATGTTAATGGACCTATTTCATTGTTAATGTGACTGACTGCTTATTGATTCTTGCAGGAATCCAGCAAGGGCTTCAGAGTACAATTTAGTTTGGAGAGCTCTGGGTCCAACATCTATGCTCAATTACAACTTTCAGAAGGGAAGATCAATAAAATTTAAATTGCTTATGGTAATCACAACTTCAAATCATTGCGATCAGCATAAGCAATCTGCTGACCCCAGCCAAGCTCCTAAATTGAAACTTGTAATGAGTGGTCATTTAGTTTGGGTCCATTCATATTATTTTGGAGGCAGGTGATGAACAATTAAAGATCAGCCAGCACCTTCTCTGCACAACATTCCCATCTTTATTCCCAAAGTATTAATATGCAGTAACCCTCGGGTTCACGCTTTTGCACTTCTTTAATGGGTATTCTGTATGAATAAGCAATTATATTTTCTATTAAACAATTTCAGTGTAATTGAATTAGCAGTTATAATATTGCTAGGGCAAGCAAAAGCTTTCCTAGGGACAAATTAAGTGATATTGGGTAGTGCAAATTAATTTATAGAACTGAAAAATGTAACCAATTAAACAGAACTGTCTTAGCCTCCCCCTCCTCCAAAATACAATTAAGCAGCACATTGTTTCAAAGAATATGTTTCAGAGCAATTTGTTTTCAATCATAATAGCTGTTTTTCATTCATTATGAAAAGCTGTCTATTATAATGAAAATTTCATAGGCAGTTTTCCTTGACAAAGCAGGTTGCAAGTTTAAACAAAGATAGCCTGCAGATTACTTCCTTGATAAGGAGTCACCTTAGAATTGCATTTTAATAAATCATTGAAAATAAATCTTCTGCATTACAGCATGAAGGTTTAGAGAAAGAAAAAGCAAATAGAGAGAAACTAATCAATGAAAATCTCCTACTGCCAATATAATAATAGATGGACCAATGCTAATATATAAAGTGTATTACACTCACACACACAGCGAAAAAGAAAAATGTAAGATAAATATCACGGAAGTCAACTGTCACAAATGAGACTTGAGTAATAATCCCGTTTTTACCATTCATCATTCCTACTGTGCCTCCTCCAAGCACTTTACTGAATTATAAACTAAGGTATTTAGGCCACATTTTTTACACCCTAATAAGATGGCCATCTTTGGATGACTACTAAAGTTTAAAAGCATAGTTGCAAGTATTTTTCCAAGAAAGTAAAATGTAAACACATGCATGTATGTAATGTATGTGCTCAACAACTATATGATACATGCGTGTACTGTAAACTTCTGAAGGAATTTGAGACTGTACTTGGAGTAGTTCTAAATTTTTAATAAGTATGCATTAGTAAGAAATCTGTAGTAAAAACATCTAGTAAAACAAATGTCATTTCTTTTATTAATGATGAGATCTGAAAAGACCCGTGTAGAAGCTGGGAGTCTCTCCATAGGAATCCATCCAAAGGGGGGTCCTGATGCTTCTGGCAGTAGGGGAACTTCAAAGGTGTTTGTGCAAGAAGGATGGGTAGGGGTTAGAGCACCAGCGATGTGAAGACTGAAGAAGGAGAAGAGCAGACCAGGCAGGGAGAGCTTTAGAGACGTGTGCTTTAGCCTCAGTGAGAAGAAGCTGGGCAGGGCTGGGGATATAGCTCAGTGGAATAAGTGCTTGCCTAGCAAGCGCAGGGTCCTGAGTTCGATCCCCAGTACCGCAAAAAAAAAAAAAAAAAAAGAGAAGAAGCTGGGCCTTTGAATGAAGGAAGATGTCCTCTGAGTTCAGCAAGTGAACTGACAGAATTTCACTTTTGATTGGTGAAGGAAGTTGGATTGGAAAACCAGAAAGTTTGACTTAGGGGTCACAGAATATAAATTGAGAAGCAAGGAGGAGACCATGCCTGTGTGTTCATGAAGATTTCCAAAATCTTCCTTTAGATGCAAATTGTTCCTGTGCCTTCCATCTGTTTTGCTGTAGGAATGGTCAGAAAAGACATTTATTGTGGAAATAATGACTGATGCTGCCAAGGTAAGTTTATCTCTGCATATTCCCATCTCAGGTTCCTTTTAATTTTTAAAAACATTTTAATTAATGTTTTACAGATGAATGGGATCAGTGCGATATTTCAATATATGTCCATAGCATGAACTAATGAAATCTAGTTTGGGAGTTGGGCTTGTTGTCCAGCTTCTGTGCTTCAACAGACTTTTTTCCCCTTCTTTTTTTGGTAACCTAACAATAAAACTATGTTTGGGTTAGAATTAATATTTTAAAACATGCCATCAATTGTTTCAAAGCACATATTTTAGGCTTTAAAATCTAATGATAAAAGTAAATAATGGTTTAGGGTCACAAGATATGTCACGTGCCATTCAAAAAATATTGGACATAAATTTATATTCACTTTAAAGAAGTCGTTAAAAATTTCTCTGGGGAGAAATAGCAAAACTATATATTGCAGCATTGATTTTAAAAAGTTTAACAAATTATAACTAGAGGATTTAATAGATGCTTCACTTTCAAATATGGTAATAGTCTTGGGCCTGACACGATATCAGGGACATAATAAAAATTCAATAAATGTTAAGGGTGTCTGTGTTTGGGTATTTGAAATACAAAAATGAACAGTTGTCTGTGTATTGTAATTGCCCGTGGATGAAGGGAATTGTCTACATGTTTTAATATCCAACAACTTCCATGGATATTTTTTGGCATATAATAATTCGGCATGACTCCCCATACATACATACATACAAACACGCCAGAGTAATTCACACATCACCTACTTTGTTTCACTGCTTACTGCTGAAAATTTTATGGTCATACAATATTAACCATCGATTTGCATGTGAGATGTTTTGCTGCAGACAAGCGCAAGACACACAATTTAGGAATGAGCAAGTTTTTCTTTGGGTGTCACGGCCACTGTAAACTTCACTTTTTGTACTGATTTCTGAAGTTTAAGATCTGCTGCAGCTTCTGGTACTGATTTCTGAACCAGAAGACCTGAGGGAGCGCAGCAGTAGATGGGGAAACATTTCTCCTTTTACACAAAGTTGCAGCATCTACTGATGCTTGTGCTTAGATTATTTTCCACTTGATTTTGCTGTTTCCTTTCATTCTTCAGCGTCATCTATTTTATCCTCTGAAGACTCCCCTGTGCTATTCAGCATCTCTATGCACCCAATCCTTAATAAAACATAACTTAAAACTTCAGAGCACTTTATCCAACATTTATTAAATACCTGCCAAGCGCTGTGTTACATGGAAAAAAAACTAAATTTCTTCTTATAACGTTTCTTCTTCCTTGGCAAAATCAGTGGTTATGAGTGATTGCTCATCGTAATCTACTGGACCCCTTGCTGAGAGGCTTACTATTCTTATTTTCCTCACTTATAAAGTAGAGATCAAAAGAGTACGCATTTCATAAGTTTCATGAGAAAATTAACTGCAAAGTTGTCTATAAACATAGCCTGTGCTTAATTAATATTGGCCATTGTTCTTTCATGAATGGATCAATTTTTCAAACCAGTAGGATAGACTACTGGACACTATGCATGTTTGCTATCATCACATTCAATTATTGTCTTCAAAATTCTGTGGGAAATGCTCTTCTATAGTCCATTTCAAAGTTTGAAATCCAAACATTTGCACACACACTTATTAATTATTTGTTGCAGACCAGGCACTGCTGACACAAAATTGAATACTTTGTTTTCCTGTATGGAAATTAATTCACGACCACTCTTTCTTCCCATTCTGCCTGTTATGAGAAGCCTGACAAAACTTTCCTGCTTTTCCTCAAACCTCCCCCATTCTTTCTCCTTCCCCATTCAGATGTATTGAGTACAGTATACATTATCTGCAAGTTTCACTAACGCTTATACTTCGATGCCTAGAACATTTTCCTTAGACGATCTTATTTAAGGAGCATTTCCACATATAATACTTTAGTTGTTTCCAGTAGGGACATTATGTCTGAAATGATTTATCCCCTGAGCTCTTTTATCCTTTACAGTGTTTGCAAGTTATTCTCCGAAGTAAAAAAAAAAATCAAATACATTAGACAGCTAAGAAGTAGAACTAGATTAGTGTTATTCAATAATTTTATGTTTTGTCCCTGTGATGCTTCCAGAAGTTTCCTATAAAGTATGTGAAATATACAGTTCCAGATTTAAAATCTTAATGATTTTTCTATTGCTTTCATCAACAGTTGATATTTGATTGTGTGATTATTCTTGAAAGTCTGTATCTATTTATCTGAGTAACCAATAAGAAGGGAAGAGTATGTAATGCAACAACTATTGTTCATTTCTTTTCACCTTGTCTGAAATTCTGTATTGTTTATATTGTTTTTGTGTTCCTTTTTTATATTATGTGTTTGTTAATATGTTTTGGTTCTTTTATCTCTAAAAATAAAATTTAAAAAAATCTTAACGATTTAATTTTCCTCCCAGAATAATAGTTTCTAGATAAAATGATTTGTAGCAATTCACTGTCACCAACAAGTTGCAGCCACTGTGGGAAGAGTATTGTTTTTATTTTTTTTTTTTGAGGGTTTTTTTTTTTTTTTTGGCGGTACTGGGGATTGAACTCAGGACCCTGTGCTTGCTAGGCAGGTGCTTATTCCACTGAGCTATATCCCCAGCCCATAAGAGCATTGTTTTTAGACTTAGGAATCCACTGCTAGTCCTACTCTGCTACTAAGTGAACAGTGAGTAAATCATTCAAATTTTCTGCAATAAATACATATATATATATATATATATATATATACACACACACACACACATACACACACTACATATATGTAGTTAAGATAGTGCTGCTACTAACTGCTATTAGCTCATTGAAAGGAAAGGTGTATGCCTATATTGTTTGAGCAATTTTTCATGCCTCTATCTTGTAATATGAGCAACTACTTTGAGAATAACAATTTGCAATGTGCTAACCATTGCTACTCTCCTACAATCTTGTTTTGAAATTTTATACCACTGTGTTTCTTGTTTATTTTTTTCTTTTCTTTAAAATAAAAAAAAAATCATAAATTTTCTGCAATGAGATATTTCTACCTGGAAGACACATGGTTTCAAAATATCCTTCCAGTGCTAACTTCCTCTGATGCCAGATATTCCCTTTCTTCCACATTTTAAATTCTATGTTGAAGTATATCTCTCCCAAAATGCCACAGGGTGAAGTTCTGGCAGTACACCAGTGTTGTTTAGAAATAGTTTGTTGCAAATGCAATGTGAAATTGTTCGCACACGAACCTAAACTGAGCTCTTGATACAACTGATTTTGCAGTACAGGAGGTACCTGGAGATAGGCAGGCGCACGGGAAAAGCAGCATATAATGACGAAGAAAGAGACAGTAGTGAACCTGCTGCTACCCAAAGAACACTGGAAACTGAAGGTCAACCACTAGAAGGTAGAGAAATTCTTCCCCATCTTCTGAGGTACACTGCAATTCCAGATAACTAATCTAGTCTCCAGAACTTTGAGAAAATTAATCTCTGTTGTTTAAACTACCCATTTCGTGATACTTTGGTAGGGAGCTTTAGAAAACGAATACACTTTATTCTATACTTTAAAATGCAGAGCTTCCATTATAGTATAAGCATATATGAGTATAGATCCATTGATATGTCCATATACATACTTTAAATGACACTACCAAATATTCACTACCTTGACTTATTATTTTATGGAGACTATTGATTGACGTAGGGGACAATTCAGCACTGAATCCAGTTTCTGCACTTTAATATCTCAAATTGAGGAGCATGAATTTTAAGGAAAAGCTTCAAGCCATAGCAACTTTTTATATCAGAAAATTCCCTGGATATATTGCCCTCTCTTTTAAGTCTAAGAGGACATTACTATCTGTAAATTGCCTCTCTCAGTTTTTAACAACTCTTTAAGTGGGCTTACTGAGCACACAGGAAAAGGAGATTTCCTCATCAGTGTTCTTGTTTCATATCACACTAGCTAGTTGCCGCTGGAATTCTGATTTTCTTATGAGGCTTTTCCTATTTGATTTGCATTTTGTTTTTGTGTTTTCCCGTATGAAAATGTGAGTCCCGCAATGATAAGGTTCAGAACACTTTTATCAAATTTAAGACATGGGTACTTACCCAATGTCTAAAAAAGCATAATTGATAATTGAGGCTGATCTTTTCATAAAATCTTCCTCCATACAACTAGCAGAGGATCATCTTCAATTTAAAAGATTCCAGTTTAGGGTCAGAAAACTTAAGTCACAGGATGGTAGGCATAGATGTTTCTGCTGGGAAAATATCTGAGGAATATCTTTTAAGACATTTTTTTACTTCATGTAAATTTGCACGGAACATCATCTCTGACACTAATGTGGACAGGATGTATACTAATTTTTTTTCTTTTTGGTATTAGGAATCAAATGCAGGACCCTTTGTCTGCCAATCCGGGGCTTATGCCCCTGAGCTATATCCCCAGTCCTGTATACCATTATTAGGGGTATAACGAAACAAACACTATGAAGTACTTAACACAGCACTTAGAGCATAGTATGATCAAATAAAGGTTCTCAACAGTGAGAACCTTTTGTAGTACTATTAACAATGTCACTGGATTTGGGTCATTATCAGCAACATAAAATTTGAGTTTGGCGGGTAAAGTGTCTCCTAAGTGATCAGAAGGGTAACTGAATAGGTTTAGTTTTTATTCGGTCACTTAGAGACACAGTTTTACTTGGGCTTTTGAATATTATAATGTGAATTGTGACTTGGAGAGCATTTGCTAATATTTGATGCGGCACTCTTTCTATCTGTATAAATACACCGTTCTCTCAGAGAAAGACCCACTGAGGACACAGAGATAGAATGGGAAATAAAGAATATAAACTGTTCCTCCCGACTATCTCATCAGAAGGAAAAGTCAAAACTTTGCAACTCTCTACAGTTCTCAAGATTTTATACACTCCCCAGATTTAGTTCCTCTGTCAGGCCTGCCATTTTATGGGTAATATAATACTGCTTAAGGTTATCAATCTTTAAAAAAGTAACCATTGCTTTCTAGCCATTCCTGCTTTGCAATACAAATGACATAATTACTTGCTCTGGCTAGAGGGGGCCCAGTTCTTTGAGTTCATTTTTTAAATGCAAATCTTATTAAGTATTTTATCCTAAAATGGCTAATGCGAAAAGGGCAGTCCTAGACTAAGATGGACAACATGCCTAGAAAATAAATACTAGGCGGGTCATGAAGCCTGAAGTAAATCCGGTACTGGAAGCCAAATTGATTACTTATTGAAACATGTTCACATGGTGTAATGGGTAACTGCCAAAGTCAGATACACACTAATGTTGCACACATCATTGTCAGATCATCACCAAAGTCTATAAGAACACTAAGAGATTTTGAAACCTTTCCTACCAAAATCTACATGCTCATAAATGATTACATGTAGTGATCTCTATATGACATAGTCCAATTAAAAAGACCTTTTGTTTATTACAGGGTCTGTTTTTTTATTTTCTTAAAAACTCATGTCTTTTGTCCAACAAAATAATGGGCATTTTTAAAAAGCTGAACAGAAATTTTTTAAAATGCTAAATACATTGTCTTTACTAAATTTATGTTAAGATGTTCGGCTATGGAATAAGGTTTTCAAAATTCTTGTCTGTTCTAAAAGGCATGATATATAAAGGATATTTTCAGTACGTTTGTATGTGTACAAATTTGTGTGGACACAGTTCGAAGAACAGGAAAATACACAGCACTACATATTCCAGTGTCCTGGCCTAAGCGAAAGAGGTTCTATCTTTACAGCTGTTTGGGCAGAGCAATTCCTTTTTCCATATTGCTTTAATCTTGAAATTATGCCAAAAGTGATTATATTAAATTGTTTGATTTTTTAAATATAAATTTCTAGAGTGTATGCATTACTATCTGTCATTTTCTTCAGAAAAGAGATTGTTTCAAAGTCCAGTTCAGACAAACAACTCTCAAGCGAACAGCTCACAATATCATTTTGAAAACTGAAGTGGAACACTTCCTACACTTGTTCAGGGCTTAACAATCGCAGAGCATTTCACAAGTCTCTATTGTTAGTCTCCAAGTCATTTATAATTCTAAAAGATAAAATTCTTCATCTTTATTATTAATTTCCCAGTGTATAAATAACAGTAGGGAAAACACGAGGCAGAAAAAAACATTGCAAATGCAAACCTGGTACTACTCTAGCACTTTGGGTTTAGTATTTATGCCTCGGTTTCTCTCTGTAGATATACGAAAAGCAAGCTTGCAATCTCCCGGATTGACAAGATATTGGACTCTTTTGGCTGCCTGATCAAAGAGAGCTCACCAACAAGGGAAAAGCCCACTGACTCACGCTGGGAAGAAAGTGACTTCATTAGCACATCATAGGGGTGCCCCTTTGAAAGTGTGTTAAATTGTGTTACCAGTTTGGTTAAGCAGTGAGAGTGTGACCGTTTTAAACTTATCTCATTAATATGCTAGTGTGACTTTGACTTGAATTTTGCAAGCCCCTTACAGTATTTTCTCACTCTTCTCCCTGGAATTCCTTGTACTTTCTACCTCTCAGCTCCTCCTGGCTGTTATCAAGGCTCTGTTCTTGAGTGATTTCTAGCCCTGGGAGTCTTCCCCTCTTTCAGTCATCGAGAACTATTAGTGGTTCATTTCCCCAAGGAAGTCTGATTCACTACATTTCGTTGCTTCTGCAGCCCTTTGTCTTCTTGTAGGAGAAATGCACCTCCACGCTTTCCAGAGAGGCAGGCTCCCTGGAAGCATATTGCTTTATGTGATGAGAAGTGTCAAAGAGGCCCGAGTGACTGGACACACACACCCTAAGGGTTATCCATGCAACCAATAATTAAGTTCTCAGAGGCTGATTACTTTCTGGTGCTTAGATGCAAAGCAAACAGAAGTGTCGTACATAGGATAAAAGCCAAAGAGCTGAGTACGTGTAAACGCCTTTTGGAAGATTTATTACATGTCACAATGTGGCTATAACTTATTTTCATCTGTCCCTCTTGGCACTTACCAACAGTGATGAAAATGGGGTCTTTATTCCAGGGACTCTTGACTGCATTGGTATTAAATTATTTGCATATTGGTAGCACAGAGAGGTCCCAGCATGGCATTTTTCCAAGTTTCATTAGCCTAACCCTCAACAGTCAAGAAAAGTTCCCACAGTTCCAACGACGCAGAGAGGAAGCTGTGGAGCTGATCATCTTCTGAGTATTTCCACTGCTAACTAATGAAGAATGAAGGTGAATAACCGAACAGAAAGAATGAAAGAATGGAAGGATAGATGGATGAATGTAAGAACTCCATTGTTCATTAGCAGAGCTAATGGTGTGATTTGGGGGGTGGGGAGGAATGAGTACAAGTTTATCACAAAGTCACAGAGCCCCCTATTGGTATTCAAATACAGTTTATCTTGCTTATGGCCATTGTATTCTGAAGAACAGTCCCGCTATGAAACGATTGTGTCATACCCAGGCAGGTGGCTAGGGATTTCTCTCCATCCAACTGTATGAATTTCACTCCCTAAAAGTATATCCACCAAAATGTGCATTGCCATGTAGTCACCTTAACAACTAAATTTCCAAGTTCCACATACACTGCATAGTGTCATTCACTATTTGCTCATTTTACTGCATTTAAAATTAATACTATTTAAAGGGCTACTCTTATTGTTAAGGACTTTGAAATATCCAGCCTTCCACATTATGCTTACATATGAAACCTATCTCACAGTGGACATTTTCCTTTCAAACCAATTAGAATTATATTAACTACTATCTTTTTTCATTTAGAATCTTCCATCCTACTCTTCCACCAATAAATTCATGTAAGAGCAGGGTAGCTGCACATAGGAATGGAAAGAACTAATGGTCCTTCAAAATCCTCAGTGCCTCCAAAAGCTATCCCAAGTTAAACAATTACTATAAATACTTAAATAATAAGGGAGCCAGCAAACATGTATGTGAAATCATCAATTGGATTTTATTTTTACCTACAGCAGTTATTATATTTTAAAAGTATGTTAATGGAAGAATACAACCTCTGGATAATTATCCTGAATCTGCGCTCAACTATGTTCTTGCCCCAGATCTCAATTAATATGAAAATTGCAGATCCATCACTGTTGATTCCACCCTAATATTTTTGAAATTGATTTCCTCATGGGCATCACAGCAGCAAAGTCTTAATCCTGCTCATGCTTAGTTGATGGCTGAATTAACCTTGATTCTTGAGGTCTGTCCCATTCCATAATGCATTAACAAATTTGTTTTCTATTCCTAACACTATTTCAAAAGATTTTCCTCATTGAATGTTCATCATTGACTTCCTTGTACATCTACACAATTACAGAAAATTTTCAGTATTTAGTTTGAATAATGATATAGAATGTCTAAGTAAAATATTTCTTTCTGTCTTTTTCAGTCTTTTCTGAATTATGTTAATCCATTATCCTTTAAATATTATTGTCCCCTATATTTGTAGGGTGTGGCTTTTGTATATTCTCTCTTGAAACTCTCAACAACTCCCATAGTTTCTTTAAATTATTATTACTTTTTTTTCTTAAATAAAAGTACAAAAACATATTAACAAACAGACACCAATTAGCATAAAAAATAGTACAATCACAACTGATCTATAGACAAGGTGACATGGTCTCAACAGTGGTTATTGCTTTATCCATTGATATCTTCGAAGTGTAAATATATGAACCCATATACAGACATGCAAAATTATTACGTACTGATGACTCCCAATGCCTGTTCAACATATTCATCAGGACATTAGGGGACTCTCAACTGTAATAAATCCGTGCATTCAATAACCATTTGCTATTCTGGAGAAGCTAGTTTTGAAATTAAACTTCCACAAGATGTAATTAGGAAATCAGCAATACTAAAGAGAGCTGTTCATTGCATTGGACAGCAATTGAGACAAGCTTACGATCCACAAAAAGAGAAGGCCCAAGGTAAGCACCATAGTTACCACCAGAATTTGGAATGAGCAAGCAACAAAGCACTTCAAGCATACCTTCGTGAGAGCAACTGCTCAGAAAGGGTACAAGAATGCTCAATAAATCAGGTCTATGCCAAGCTCAGGCTTTGCAGGGAACCCTGGGACCCTGACACATGGGACAAATCAGGTTCATGTATGCATCCCAAAATATGGGCTCCCTAAACTCCTCCAGTTCCTGAGATTCAGAAGACGTAGTCTATCTTCCCTCTTTAAAAGATACATTTACTGCATATTTGAAAACACTGCTGAGTATTCTCTCCCACAGTACCACAAGATCACTATATCAATCAGCTTTCTGTTCCTAGGACAAAATACCTGACACTCACACCTCTAAAGAGAAGAGATATATTTAGTTTATGGTTTCAGGGGGTTCAGGACGCAGTTACCTGGCTCTGAGGCAGAAACATCATCTAGAAGGGGCAGCAGGGATCATCAGAGGAATTTCATGGTATGTGCAACAGAGAGGAGGAGAACAAGAAAAGTAAGGACCAGCTACCAGACATGGACCTCAAAGTCACATCCCTCTGACCTACTCTCTCCAGCTAGGCCCACCTATTCAGCAATGAACTCACCAGTGGGCGAGCCTTTCATGAGGTTACTGCCCTCACGACCCCATCATCGTTGCTGGAGTCACTTATGCCAGTCCTGTTTACAGCCAACGTTAAGCGTTAAGTGTAATCATCCTCAGAATCTCTCCTCATCTCCTCTCCTGGATTTCAGGCCGAACCTTTAGGTTAAGTGACACCCAAAGAAACTTAGGGAAGCGCTGTGCCTGAGCAATGAGGGAAGCAAGTACACCACTGAAAGAACTTCAGTGACGAATAGGAAAGAGCCCAAGAAACGCTCAAGCAACTGGATTTTGAGTGTTCTTGATGAAGGAAACAGGACCTAAAGGCAGCTAAAGCTATGTTTATTGATTCAGAAGACATTCTTTCAAGATACGAGGCTTAACACTAGCGAGGACCCTAACGGATGATACAATCTTGCTACTCTGCTGACTCCTAGTTTACAGGAAACCATGGCTCATGCTGAGCAAAATTTTGATGCTGAGCTCTTATAACTGGCAGTGGAAAACTGCACAGAAAGATGTATGGAGGTGAACTTGCTGGGTGAACAGATTATGTGAGACAAGAAGACCCACCAGAGATGATGTCCCACAAGAAGGCCCAGAGCACACACTGTTTAACACGGTCCTCAGGAAGGCTCGGGATTCTGGTCAGAAGGGCAGGAGAATGAACGAAAAGCTCAGCTGGGGCTCCACTCCCCAGGCCACAGTGGCAGACTAGGAAGGCTGTCATGGAGTTCAGTTTGCCGTGGAGCTGGAAAAGCAAATAGGTAAGGCTCTGGAAGCAGCAGAAGCTCAGAAACAACACTTCACTAGAGATGCCAGGGAGTCTCAGTTAACATAGCATTTGGTCAGGTTGAAGTAGTCAGCGTGGGGACCTAAGTTTCAGAGCTGTGGGAATGATTAATAAGATGGACTTCTCTGGAGACAAATAGATGGACAGTTAATAAGAAAACCTCTCTGTCTCTTCCTCTGTGTCTGTCATTATCTGTCATCTACCTCTACCTCTGTGTCTGTATCTCTGCTTCTATCTCTTGATGGATCTGCATCCTGCTGGTTGGATCTGCAAACTTCAGACATGCCGATTCTCACTATCACATGAATTTCTTCAAATAAATTCTCTTTCACACATACGTACAACTGCTAATATAAGTATAAAATCCTACATGGCTACACAGAGTAAAGATGTGGAAGGTTTTGTAAGTGGGTCCAATCCATGGGATCCACACTCACCTGATATACTAACCAGAATCAGCCAGCCATAGAACCTGGGAATGATCTGCTGTGGGGACCGCTGAAGTATCAGCTCAGACGCGAGTCTATGAGTAGAGGGTATCATCCCCTAAGATGCAGAATCTACCTTGAATTAATGTCTTACATGACGCTGTGTCTGAGACCAATGATCCATTGTGAGGATCTGCTTTTCACCCCCACAAGTCTGGGTTCTGTAGTGTTAGAGCTCCTGGTATTCAGCAAGGGTATATTCATGCACAGGAACTCAGCAAAGTTCCCATGGACCTGTATCCTATGACTATTATCTGGGCACTTTGCAATCCTTGAGGCCAAGAAAAAGTCACCATCTTGCTAGCATTGATCCTTGCCAGCAAGACGAGTGAGGACTGCTTTTACTTAATGAGGCCAGAGAGGAATATTTATGGAAGTTTCCTTGCGTGTCTCTTCAAACTGCTCTGTCTGAATGAACATGTGCATGTGCATATGAATGAACATGTGCACAAGCTCCTTTCTGAGAATGGTAATATAAGATACTTGGATATCTCATATATTACTCCATGGAAACCAGTCATGGGAACCAGGAGAAACTGTACTGAGGGTGAGAGGACTTTGATTAGAGTGGAATAGAGACAGTGAGTACCAACAGTGAACCCCCGAGACTGACTACAGTAGTAACTGTAGTTTATCCCCTTATTGTCCTTTTTTCCATCAAAAAGAGAGTGCCATTGGAACCCTAAAGGAAAATGTGTGTAAAAGAATGGATGAATGGGATGCAAGAAATAGATTATAATGGTCATGGAATTGTGCCTCTCTTTTCTCCCTTCAAGGAGAAGTTGCTGCTGACTTGTGCTGAGCATGGGTATCTAACAGCTTCCGCTTTCAGTGCTTTCAGGATGTCCTTCAGGTTTGGGCCAAGGCCATTGTTTTCTTGGTGCATACACAGGACTAAGCACAAGATGAGTACTGTGGCCTGATCATTTCTAACTAATGTGAGACTTGTCAGACAGTAATACTTGCTTTAGAACTCCCCAGAGAGTTAGCCAAAGGCTTTTCAGATTTGAATTATCATACAAGGTTCTTCCTTCCCCTTTTCTCTTCATGGGTATCAGATTAGTCTGATGATGACATTCTCTCTTTATTTCTTTATAGGAACTATCCTCCTTCTCCAGTAAACTTGGCTCATTCCCCAATCTTGGCCCAGTATCTGACACATGATGGAAGCCAGGAAACATTTGTAACTGCTAAGGTGTGGAGCAGATTAGGCACAGTGAAATTATCCTTCAAAATTGAAAGCAAAATGAAGGTATACTTGGACAAAGGGGGAAAACGTGTAAGAGATGCTGTCGCCAGCAACCCCATGCAGCAAACAGTAATAAAGCATTTGGGGCTGGGGATATAGCTCAGTGGGATAAGCGCTTGCCTAGCAAGCGCAGGGTCCTGAGTTCGATCCCCAGTACCGCAAAAAAAAAAAAAAAAAGTAATAAAGCATTTATTTGGGGGTTAAGAAAAACTATCCAGGATAATCATCAACAGAAATAAACAGCTGTGGATTAGGAAAATATAGATAAATATGAGATTATTGGCCACTGAGAGTATCCACAGCAATATTTTGTAGGTGTTTTCCTTTTAGAATTAATGCACGACGAAATAACAACACAACACAACAGATGGAAGAGGATTAAGTGAAGTAAAACTGGTAGAAATACTTTACCTTGCTTCAGATGCTATCAATTTAAGGCAAATGTTAGCAAATTACAGGAGCTATTTCAAAAGTAACCACAAAGTAATTCTATTAGAGTTATAAAAATAAATTTAACAGAAATTTTTTAAAAAACTCTATTGAATCAATCTAACAAAAGCCAGCAAGAAAAGGTTGAGAAACAACAAACAGCATAAGAAAACCAAAAAGCAAGATGATGTCCTTAAACATAATCACCAGGTAGGATTTTCAAAGATCAAATTGTATGCCATCTACAAGAACAAATATAAAAATCAAATATAAAAGCATAGCTGAAGCCAAGCGTGGAGGAGCACGCCCAGCACTCCGGAGGCTGAGGCAGGAGGATCATCGTGAGTTTGAGATCAGCCTGGGCTACAAAGTGAGCACAAGGCCAGTGCGAACTTCATAGGGGGACCCTGTCTCAAAAAGACAAAAACAAAATATAGCCCCAAATAAAATAATATAGAAAAAAATACTTCATATAAGGGTAGCATAAATGCTGATGCTACATCAATGTTCAACAAAAGTGCATTAAAGAAAGAATGCTACAGTAAGATAGAGACATTGCACGGAGCTAAAGAATCATTTAACAAGAAAACTCATAAATTCAAACTTGTATGATAAATAATATAGTTTCACAATATATAAAAGTTAATAAAACTAAAAGAAGAGACAGGCATGTACGTAATTACATATAAGGGTTGCATGAATGCTGATGGATATTTTGATACCTTTCCCACTGACTGAGTTTTTAAACAGAAAAAAATTACTTAACTGTACAAAAGATTTGAGCAATTTGCCATACAGTGATTTGTCAATTTGACTTGACAAAATACTGCAAGATTTAAACCAGTTCTCAGTTACTGGTAGAATAAGCAGACCAAAAAAAAAAAAAAATCCATAAAGAAAACCTAGAATAGCAACACAATGGTGAAAGAATAGAACAAAGTCAGACTGGACCTGCCCAACTTCAAGACACGTTCAATAGTTAATTACATTAGTCAAGACGAATAGCTCATATAGTATTGGTAAAAGAAATAACAAAATGAAACATACTGATACTATGCAATCTGCCAATCACAGCCTTTGGCATTTACCCAAAAGACTTCAAAACTTATGTCTCACAGAACTCTGTACATAGAAGTTTATAGCAGCTTTATTCATAGTTGTCCAAACTTGGAAGCACCCAAGATGTTCTTAAGTAGGTGAATGGGAAAATAGACTGTTCTATACAAGGGAATGGAACAATATTTAGCAATAGTAAGAAATAACCTGGTGGAATGCTCAGACTCATGGGCTGGTCTCTGACCAACTCCACAACTGCAGATTCCCTGTGTTGCTTGGCTCAGCCACTGCCAAGTTGGAGCTTGTTATGTATAGTTTCCCTTCTGCATGGAACAGAAGAAGTGCTAACCAAACAATGGGCCCGAGCTGAGGTGAGCCAAAGTCTGCAAGAAGGGATTCAGCATGGCTGGCTAGAGGAGAGTCCCATCATAAAAGCTGAGGAAAGATTCTCTGAGAAGGAATGATCTGGACAATCCAACAGGGCTGAATGGAGGAGGAACCATGTTAGGGAGATTCAGAAAACAACAGCAAGAAACACAGAAAGGAGAATGTATCATAAATGGAAAGAGACATGAGATGGATTAACCAAATTCATTGTGGTGACCATGTCTGAATTCTGGTTGAAAGAGTCCAACCCAAAGAACACTATTCAGAGAGAACCACAGAACCTTCCCCAAGGGAGAGAACCACCTGGGGACTGAGAGAATCCGTGGCAATTGGAACTTGCAAGGAAAATGTGGGATACTGCTCCCACAGTGGCCTTCCACAGTGAACACTTGGTGAGGCCTCTTTGTCTAGCACCTGACACTATGATTGTGGAACAAGAACTGGTGTGAACACAGTTGTAGGCAAGGACTAAGAGTTCGAGCCTCGGTCCCAGAGCAGTCCCTTGGTGCTAAGCTATACTCCACACTCTCAAGTTCCCAGAGTGGATGAGGGAAGGATAGCCCAGGAAGACCATGGGCAGTTGGTGAGCAGGCTGGAAAGAGTCCTGCAGAGGAGCTGGAGCTGGTGAACAATAGCCCAGCTCATGCAACTGGAAGCCAGGTTCAGCCCAGGTTCCATAGGACAGGAAGGTCATACTGTCACCCTTTGCTCGCTGTATGTGGATGTCCATATCCAGCACTATTCTGGGGGTGGATTGTCGCCTTAGATTTCCAGCATGATAAGGGTCACATCTTGGCTTGAGCTCTGCTCCTCATTCCCAGGCTGTGGAAAATAGCCACATGTCCACAACAATAGAAATTTTTTTTTTTTTTTGGCGGTACTGGGGATCGAACTCAGGACCCTGCGCTTGCTAGGCAAGCGCTTATTCCACTGAGCTATATCCCTAGCCCAATAGAAATTTTTTATTTATTTATTTTTTGCTGTTTTCATCTTTCTATTCATGTCCTCTACTTTTATTCCATTATTTCCCCCCTTTCTAAGGGTGTGTTTGAGTGTGTGTATGTGTTTCTCTTACTTTTTTCCCTTTTCTTCCAAGACATAGAGGGTGAGGGATGTTAGTGACAATGACCATGCAATTCAATAAAACCTCTGGGTCACTATGAAAATAGTTCTAAGAGAAAAATTCATAATAATCAATGTTCACACTAAGAAAACAGACTGAATCCAAATAAATAAACTTATAAGAAATCTTAAGATACTTGAGAAACAGCAAACCAGCCCCAAACACGAATTAAGGAGGGAAAATATAAAGATGAGAACAGAGATCAATAAAATTGAGATTAAAAAACTAAAAAAGCCCAATGAATCAAAGAGCTGGTTCTTTGAAGGAACAAATAAAATAGAAAAACCCTTAGTCAGACTCAACAAGCAAAAGGAAAAAAGACTAATGTTGATGCAATTAAAAATCAAAAAGATGAAATCACAGCAGACACTGTCAAAATCCAGAAGATAGTGACTACTTCAAAATGTTATATTCCAACAAATTAACAAAGTTTTGAAGAAGTGCGCAGATGCCTGTGGATATACAAATTACCAAAAATAACATAAGAAGACATAAATGTGCTTAACAACCCAATAACAAGCAATGAACTTTGACACAGTGATAATCTACCAATTAAGAAAATCCAAGACCTGATAGACTGGGTGCTGAATTCTACCAAATCCTTAAAGATGTTATATCACTGTAATGATTGATAAATTGTGTAAACTTGAGAAGTTTAGAAGTTTAACCCAGCAGGGGGCCGGAGTCCTTACTTGGGAAACATCCTGAGCTGGCAGAAAAGGAAGACAGGGACACAGATAAACGGCACACAAGGTAAAGGAGGAAAAGAGGCTTGCTTGCCCCCTCTTCTGCTCTTGTTGCTTTTGCTGTCTTCTGTCAATTTGAGCTGTTGCCCCTGTGCCCCGCCACCCGGCCTTGGAGCCAGACGATTACGGACTGAAACCTCCACAAACTGTGAGCTAAATAAATATTTCCTTCCTTAATTCTGAGTGGCAGATACTTCATCTCAGCAATGAGAGAAAAGTAACTACCACAATCACCTACACTCCTCAAGCACCTCAAAAAAATTGAAAGTAATGGAGTGTCCCAAACTCATTTGTAGAAGCCGGTATCACCCTGATCACAAATCCAGATGAAGGGCCAATGACAAAAGAGAACTATAGGCCAATCTCCTTAATGCACATAGATGCAAAAATCCTCAGCAAGATAATAGCAAATAGAACGCAGTTCATTACCCAAAAGATGATAGATCATGATCTAGTAGATTTCATTCCAGGAATACTTGGATAGTTCAACCTACATAAGTCAATAAATGCTATACATAACATAAACAGGAGCAATCTCAAAATCCATATGGACATACTAATAGATGCAGAAAGGCTTTTGACAAAATCTAACACCCATTCATGATTTAAAAAAAGAAAATAGGTATAGAAGGACCATACCTGAATATGACAAAGGTTATTTATGAAAAATCAATAACCAGAATCACGCCATAGGCAGAAAAACTGAAAGCATTCCCCTAAAATCAGGAACAAGACAAAGATGTCCACTATCGTCTCTTCTATTTAGCATAGTGCTTGAAATATTAGCCAAAGCAATCAGGAAAGAGAAATAAATAAAAGGGATATACATAAGGAAGGAAGAAAAATTATCATTATCTGCAGATAATATGACACTCTACATGGAAAACCCAAAGAACTCTACCATAAACCTTAGAATTAATAACCAATTTCAGTGATACAAAGTCAACACACAAAAATCATTAGCAGTTGTATACACCAACAATGAGCTGAATGAGGAAGAAAACAGGAAAGCAAACTATTCACAGTTGCTTCAAGACAAATGAAATACCTAGGAAATAATCTAAGGAAGTGAAAGACCTCTATAAAGAAAACTATAGTGCTCTGAAGAAGGACATTGAAGAGGACATGAAAAGATGGAAAGATGTCCTCTGCTTCTGGATGGGCAGGACCAATCCTGTCAAAATGGCTATACTCCCAAACTTGAAGACATGAGTGAAAGAAAGGATTTTCCTAAACAGAACCTCAATTTCACAAAAAAATAGCAGCAAGAATCAACAGATGGAATCATATTAGGCTACAAAAGCTGCTTTACAGCAAAAGAATCAAACAGTAGAGTGCAGAGATAACCTAAAGAATGTATGAAACAAAAATTTCCAGCTACTCTTCACACAGAGGACTAATATGTAGAATATACAAAGAACCCCACCCCCAAATTCAACCAGCTAAAACTAAAGACCCAGTCAAGAAATGGACAAGAGGAAGAACAGGATAGTTCCCAGAGGAAAACATACAAATGGTCAACAAATATATGAAAAATTGTTTAACATCTCTAAACGTTAGAGAAATACAAATTAAAAGAATGCTTAGATTCTATCTTACTCAGGGAAGAATGGCAATCATGAAGAACTCAAACAACAACAAATGATGGCATGGCTGTGTTGAAAAAGGAATTCTCCTTCATTGTTGGTGAGAATGGGAACTAACACAGCCATTATGGAAATCAGTTTGGAGAATTCTCTATGAACTGCAATTAGAAATCCCACACGCCCCTGCTGGTATCTTCCCCAAATAGCTTAAGTCATCATGCTACAATTATCCATGCATACCAATGTTTAAAGCACCACAACTCATAACAGCTAAATCCAGGAAGCAGCCTGTATACCTAGCAACAGGTGACTGGATAAAAAATGTGATATCTATATATAATGAAATACTACTCAGCTATAAAGAATGATAAATGTGAGACATTTGTAGGAAAATATATGCACCTGGAAAATATCATGTGGAGTGAAATAAACCAAATACACAAGCTTTAATACCATGTGGTATCTTTCATTTGAAAGAAGAAAAGTCAAACAAAAACATGATGAAGGATACACAGTAGAGGGACAAGGGGATGGATCCCCTCCATGGAGAAGTGGTCCAAGGAAACCATGTCAAGGGGTGAGAAGAAGAGGAAATAAAGTAGAGTAAAGACATGCTGTGTAGAAGAAGGTAATAATCTCCATTAATGTAAAATATCATATGCCACATGAGCTAAGACAACATCAACAGGAATGAAAAATGTGATGGGAGAACTGGATGGAGAGGGAGAGAGGGGGTGAGCAGGAGAAGGGAATTTAAAGAAAAAGAAAGAAAGATGCTGCAATATACACATGTAACCATTCTACAACACAAGTGGAAACCACATGAACTGCAAACATTTACAAATAAAATGTAAAAGCTTTAAAAAATAAATAAGCTATAAAGCCATGAAAATCCCAGAGAAAAACCAAATGCATATTACTAAGTGGAAGAGTCCAACTCAAAAGGTGATGTACCGTTTACGTCTGCTATGACACTAGAGAAGCAAAAGCTAGAGGTACAGTAAAAGATGAGTGGTTTTCAGGAGTTAGGGTGAAGCCAGGGATGAGGAAGCAGAGTACAGAGGTCTTTAAGCCAGAAAACCTATTCTGTATGATATGACTGTAGATCATTATAGATATACAATTGTAGACACATGTCATTATGAAGTTGTCAAAACTCATGCACACCACTATACATGAATAGTAATATAAAATATAGTCTGTGGGACATAATGACTTAACAATGTAGATCTATGAATACTAAAATAATACGTGAGCTGTTGGTAGGAGCAGAGGCTACACACCTGAGTGTGCATGTAGTTTCCTGTACCCTCCAGTCCATTTTGCTGTGAACCTAAACCTTGTATAAAGTACAGAATCTCAGAAAGATTACAGAAAAAGGAAATTCACAACTGACACAATATGAAGGATGTACACCCAATAAAGAAATTATATCTAAATAGAGAGTGAGCTCTGACATATCAATAGGAAAAAGACAGACAATTCAATAAAAAAAGAGGTAGCTTTCAAAAGATGATATACAAATAAGCAATAAGTATATAAAATTTGACAATATTATTTCTTATTTACGAAATGCAAGTTCAATCTGCACTGAGATACTACTATGCAAGCACCATAATAGTGAAAGTTACTGCCTGATAATAGCATTTCTGGGGCAAAGATAAAGAAGAAATATAACTGTCATATTTATCTTTTGAGTATATGAATCGGCCCAGTCATTTTTAGTAAATAAAATTTGTTCTATAGTTCAGTCATCCATTGTTTAGGTATATAGTCACAAAAATAGTGTAAGAGTCTACAAATAATAACATGTACAAAAATTTAATAAAACTATGATAATTAGACATTATAAATTATACATACATTCAAAACAAAATGAATGGATAAAAAAATCATGGCATACGTATATAATGGAATTCTATGCCAAAAAACACAAAACAACCTTCTGGTGTATGTATAGGCATGGATCAACCTCAAAAACATTATATTGAATTAAAGAAATAAAGTCAAAAGAATAAATGCTGCCTGATTCCATTGATAGAATTCTTGTGGAGTTTAAACCAGCAGAATCTGTGTACTGTTTAAAAGTCAGAACAGAAGTTACCTCTGGTATTCAGTAAAGGTATTGGCTAGGATAAGGCATAAAGGAATCTCTGGAAATTTGGAATTGCTCTACATGTTCACCTGATTACATGTGCATATATTCATGTAAAAATTACTAAGCTCCATACTGAAAGTTACTGTTGTAGCACTGAAAGATTACTGTACTCATACACAACTAATCACTAATTCATTATGATTACAGCATTTGCCACTGTATTTGAACTATTGTATTTAAGACTTTTGAGTTAGGAAAATAAATAAGTATCCTGGTCCACAGCCTGGTCGTGGATTTCAGAAGACATTTAAAAACTACAAATTGGAATATCACACTATACATTCACTTGTATAGTCATTACGTTGCTGTAAAAATAATGAGGATAAGAACAATCATTCTGTGGGAAGTGGACGGGGAATCTTTACCAAAGAACCAATTTTCAGATTGGAATTTCAGACAAAATGTAAGGGTGCTGTGGAGGGAATAAAGGAAGGTAGGATGGTGTCTTAATTCTTTCTTGTTGCTGGAAAAAAATACCTGACACCTGTAAGTTGAAGGAGAAAAGATTTCTCTGATCTTCTAGTTTGTAGAGGTTTCCATTCATAGTTAGCTGGCTCCAAGGCAGGACGGCGTGGCAGTGGAGCTTCACAGAGGAGGAACTGTTCATGGCTGAGCAGGCAGGAAGTGGGGTATGGGATCAAAAAAGTAGAAAGAATATATATATATATACACACACACACACACACACACACACACACACATATATATATATATATATATATATATATATATATAATGTCAGGGCCGTGTCCCCCGTGATCCACCTCTTCCCACCAGGCTTCACCTCCCAGCACCACATCCAGCTGTAAACTGGACCAGTGGACTAGTCCAGTATCGCACACCCATGATCCAGTTCCTCCCAAAAGCTCCACCTATGAGGGCACGAGGCTCTGTGGAAGTATCAACACACAAGCCAGAAGAGATGGAATTTGAAGTTCTACATACAATGATAGAGAAAGATAAAATGAAGAGCTGCAGACATAGCTCAGTACAGCATTTGCCTAATGTGTGACTCCCTGGGTTCCATCCACAGCGCACTGAATTTTTTTAAAAATAAACTTTAAAAAATTAGATTCAGAAAATATAAATGGCTGATTAATTATTGGATCAATCTTGCATGTCCCTATTTGTTCTCCTGAGGAACCACTTTGAAAATATCAATAGAAAGTACAACTGTTGTTAATATTCTACTACTTGTCTGTCACTCTGTATTGCTATGCTATTCTGTAAATGGATGTCTGTCTGTTAATATGTTTTCCTTCTTTTTTAAATAAATTTAAAAAAGAAAGAAAATATAAATGGAGTTCATAATTGCTGACATAACCCATAATGTGGTGATCCATAGCCAGACTGTAAAAAGGTAAATAATATAACAGGAATGATTTCTAGACACAGTCTACAAATTTGTGGGCATATCATATCACTTCTTTTTTTTTTTTTTTTTGAGAATTTCTCTTATACATACTTCCTCTGCACCTTAAGAAACACTACCACAGGTAACTACTATATATGACAGAAGGATGTCAGGTACCACCAGTGCTTGCAGGTGGAAAGAAAGATTTAAAATCACTGTTTTGCAGTGAGGTCATGCTGAACTAAGAACAAAAAGATAAGTGACACATCAAAGGCAAAGGCAAAGGCCAGATGTGATGGTGCATGCCTGCAATCCCAGCACTTGGGAGGCTGAGGCAGGAGGATCACTGTGAGTTCAAGGCTAGCCTGGACTACATAAGCAAAACCCTGCCTAAAACAAACAAACAAACAAACAGAAAAGACAAGGGCAGAAATTTCAAGCAATTTCGGCACTGACTACAATAGGTTTTACACTCTGATTAGAAGTACAAGACAAAACCACTCTTTCAAACATGAAGAATATGATTCTTGTATATTTGAGTTTCTTTCTGCATGTTGGAAAAGATACCACTCAAAATGTCTAGTTCTTAATAAAACAGTGTTACATTAATTATATGTGCAGTGAAAATCTTTCTCAGAGCATGTATTGTTATTGTTCACCATGACATACTTTGTATCCAATCAAAGGGACTATGAAATAGTTCTCAGGTGTTTTGGCAGGTTCCATGCCATCAACATACAGATAGTTTTCTATCTGGCCTCTTTATATCTGACTTTTTCCATACAATTTATATGACACTAAGAAGTTGGAGATTCCTCATCTTTCATCTATAAAAATATTCAGTGTTGCCAGACTCTTTGAGCAGTACATTTGACAGGCTTTCATGCTCCAGCTTTCCCATTAAAAATCTGCACCACAAATAAATACTGCCCCCAGTCGTTAGTTAAAATAGTATCCTGCCACCTCTCACCCCCTTTGCTCACAAAGTAATCTAAACCTGGCACATGAAGGGAGAGATCAAAGCGATGTTGCCGTTTTATGTACAGTAGGTGCAGCCAGCTCATTTGTGAGTCACCACTCTCTGGGGCAGAGATAAGACATGCAAACAGTTAGTTGTGGCCTTTCACCCGCAAAATCGAGTTCACAGTGAAATATGTGTGATGCACAAAGAGATAAATAGGAAGAGGTGTAGAAATTAACATAAAGAGGGAAAAGAAGCAGAAAGTAGACCAGAGTTAAAGACTGTCTAGATATTAAAATATCACCATATGTATAATGAATAGTTATGGGATTTAAATTTCTTGTATGTGTAACAAGGGGAATTGACTGTATTATCTCTGTCCAACAAACACAAGACAGACAGACAAGATATAAAGTAACCTCTATTCTTGTTAACCTCTAAAATCACCCTGCTAAGCAACCCCAAAAGCTCTTTTTTAAAATATGAATCAGGATTTATCTCTCAAATTTTGAGTTCATCACCACAGAGTCTCGTTCCAACATCAAACGTTCCTCTTCGAAGAAAGAAAATAACTCCCCCACCGTCAGTGTAATTTTATCCCTCTAGCCGAGGATCACATTTTCCACCATAGAGCATATTTTTGCCTTTCCTTTTGTCTTCCCCTTCTTTTAAAGAAAAATACATAAACACTGACCAAGATGCACAACGCACAGGTCCAGCCATTTCAGTGAAATTGCATAAAGGAAACAACAGTGTTGTTTAAAGAAGGTGATGTCCCTTTTGGGCCCCATTTCTTTAGAAGACACCTTCAGGTTGGTGCCATATAGTCGATTTTACGAGCTATGGAGCACTGCATTATAGTTAGCATAACGCTATCTCCCAGCAGGAGGTAAGGCTTTTAAATTTTTTTACTCTATTACAAAAGTAAGATGAGGCATTTCAGTCATTCTTCAAAGAGTCTGAATCCTGAGTGGACAGCCCAGGACTCATAGGAAAGACACCTAGATATACTTAACAATATCTGCCCTAAGTTTTTGACATTCTATGTGACAAAGAACCGACAAGTCATCTTTGAGGGGTTAGTTTTTGTTTATTCTACTTCTAGTTTTCACCTTCTCTCGTTTCTGCACTCATTTCTTTTCCAAACAGTATTTTTGATCTCTTGTCTTAGAGCATGTTTGCCACAGGATGAAAAGATATCTCCTGGTACTTGTGAAAATTCTTAAATTCTACATCAGCAATCATGTTAAATGTCCTAGACAGGAAAAGAATAGCATAGTTGCTTTTGAGATGGCCAGAAAGATTAATCTCTTAGGCTGAGAAGTCTGAGATCTCCAAAGTATGAAAAACTTGAAAACTGACTTGTGCCACTCTGTATGGCTATATATAAGCGCAGGTCATCTGGGTTCTCCTGAAAAGAATTCTTGGAAGCCACTGAACCCTGGGCACAGGGGGTTCCTATTTTACTAGAGGCTCAAGTGCCACCAGATCTGAAGAATCAACAGCATCCAAACATTCTTCTTGCCACTCAAGTACCTCTACAACAAGCTTCAGTCTTTAAAAAAAAAACTATTGTTGAACACTCTCAACACTCTTAAATAGGAAATCATCATTACAGGCAATCTGGTCTATAAATGTTCTCCAGAGCATTGCATTTGTTGATTACAGTGACTTCACTTTAGTTTATAAAACATCTTTTCTCTGGCATATGCTTCCTTTTAATTGTTCTAACTGACACTAGCTCCCCAGATATAATTTAAGTGTCTCTTTCTTCAGGTGCAAGCAGTTTTCTCTTTCTCTAATTGAACCATTTGTTCTGTTGCTCCTGATTA
Organism: Dinomys branickii; assembly: GCA_004027595.1. Lineage (NCBI taxonomy): Eukaryota > Metazoa > Chordata > Mammalia > Rodentia > Dinomyidae > Dinomys > Dinomys branickii. Next base: position 71,783 of record PVLD010002185.1, read on the forward strand.
TTCATAATATTCAGATAGAATGGATGAAGGAATACCTAGCAGGTGATTAACACAGGGCTCAGGGTGTGTCCATATGTGAGTGACATGTAGGCCACTGAATTGAGAAGCAAAAACCCATCATATTAATAGAGCAAAAATGTTGTTACAAGATATGAACATAAGCCTGAGAAAATTATACACAATAATTTGTGAATTTAGTTTGGCTCTTTCAATATTCTTTAGTTTTTATTTACTATTGTCTGTAATTACTCCTTTTATGCAACTATACTTAGGTCAAAGAAATAAAATTAGAGTAAAATAAATTAAGAACAAATGAGAGGAATGTGCTATCAAGTGTTACAATGTTATATCCCCGGGCCTAAGAGTCGTGTTTGGCACATTGGCACATAGCAAATATGAGTTGAACATTTTAAAAAGTGAGATTCTTGATAGATGGGTATCCTTTTGTTAGATATAGGTAAAAGGATCTCAAATAAATTTAAAAACAGTCAGGGAAAGAGTTGTGCAAACTTGCCAGGTTAAGCAAACTAAAAATGTCATTACTCATCCAAATTTTGTTCCTGTGTTCTTTCAATCTTACAAGAAAATTATTTTCTCAACTAACCTAATATCAAGTATGATCTCTGCTTATGAGAAAACATAGAGCAGAAACCATCAAAATAGAGTTAAATTTATGATCTGTCAAATCATTTTACTCTAAGAAGTCTTGGAAGGCAAGCATGCTGCTTAATTCCCCAAAGAGAACTGATTTCTCCAAAAACAATTCGGAATTGCCACTCTTCCTACTGGAAAGGAAAAAAAAAAAAGTATAGGAAAGCACAAGAGGCTGGAGATGAAAGAAAAGGAATGGCTGTTCACTTAAGGCTGTTCACAATAAAGCTTTGAATAATCTGGACGCTTGACAAATCATAGAATCATTTGCCAAGCATATTAAGAAAATTAAACAGAAACATACACATTGATATATGCATGAATTGATCTAAACTAAATGAGAATTACTCGGAACTACAGGGAGGCATAACAAGTAATCACAAGAACCAGCAATTTCCATTGCTTACTGTTATATTTTAAAGCTAGGAGGTATTTTATAATGCTTCCCAGTTAGATTTGACTTTCTAGTGCCATTCATGAAGTGCATTTCTTCCTCATTAGCATAGTGTTGCTCAACTTTTGCATTAAAGATTTGATCTCAGTGATCATTTCATTCATACATTCATTATTCATTCACTTATCTATCTGTCCCATAAACATCTCTCATGTGAGTCTATAAGGACTTTTCTTAGTGGCCCAGATAGACTAGAAGTAAGTATATATTAACATATTTACAAGGTACAGGCCCTTAATCACTCAGTGTAATCGATGATATACTGGGGACTGAAAAAGAAATGGATACAGTAAAATTAGTTCCAGAGAAGAAAAGCAATTTTCTATAATAAAGGAGACAACTATTGGTGACAACAAAAATAATCTAGAAATGTTAAGTAGAAAGTTTCTGATAAGGTAGGAAAATTACATGAGCTTATTGTCTTTTTCTTTCCAAATTAACTCCACAAATATTAGAAAAGAGATATAGAGGCATAAATATAAGAAACTAACATTAAAACTCACTGAAGGACTTGGAGAACACTGAAGGTTGCCTTACATCAGATTTGCATATTTACATTATGGTTAAATCACAGAACAGCCATATATTTGGTCACTATTTGATATTCATGATGTTTCTGCAAGGGTGTTTTCAGAATAGATTAACATTTAAAACTGTAGATCTAATAAATAAGATTGTTCTCCATAATGTGGGTGGGTCTTGTCCAATCATTTTAAGAGCTAAGTAGAATGAAAAGCCGATAATCTCCTAAAGGAGAGAGAAGACCTCCTATCCAACTGTCTTTGCTGGTCATAGGCTTTCCTTGCTGTCAAATTTGAACTGAAACATTGGCTTTTCTTCAGTCTCAAGCCTGGTAGCCTATAAACCGTAGCTATAATATAGTTCCTGTTGCTTCTCTTTAGATTAGGTCTAGAACAAAACTATTCGTTCTGCTGAATTTCAGGTTGCCAATAACTCTTGGGACTTATCAGCCTCCCTAATGCATGAATCTATTCCTTATAATAATTCTTGCCATCCGTCTGTTTGCGTATCCTGTGATTTCTCTTTCTCTGTAGAACTTAGATGAATCTGTGTGTGTGTGTGTGTGTGTGTGTAAGAGAGAGAGAGAGAGGAAGAAGAGGGAGAAGAGAGGGAGAGGGGGGTGAGGAGAGATGAGAGATTTGGGGATGCAAACACAAAGTCAGGGTAAAACAAAAGTAAGAATAAAAAACCCAGGTGTTGAATCATTTTGAAGCTTTATCCTAGGCTCTTTCCCATCTGTCCTTGACAGAGATATTGCTTGATCCATTAATAGGTAGATACCAACACGAAAAATAATTCAGCCACCGAGGGTGACTACACATATTCACATGGGCAGAGGCTTACTGGGAGCTGACTACGTCAAGAACAGATTTTATCCATTGGACAGCAGTGTTTACTTATTCACCTCCATCACTCCAAACCCTGACTGAATTTTTAAACTGAGAAGCTGTACTTCTCAGTTGTACTCTACCCCAAGTGTATTTCTTTCAAAGAGATCCCTTAACCGAGAAGTCACCTGGTGGGATGACATCAAATAATAATGCCAAGACTCTGTGAAGCCCAGGTAGGGTCCTCTGCTGTAGGGTACACTCCCTCATCTCTCCTTAAACTAATGAAAAGAATGTGTACTCACAATACACAACACCAGTCAAGGATTTTGACATTTATAAAATGGCATGAAATCACAAGTGGTGTAATTAGCTCTTAAATGTGAAGAAGCCTTACTAAAAACAAATGATAAATGGAACACACAGACAACACTGGGTAGTATTTCTGAAGATGACTGGTGATTTATGTGAAATAATTAAAATGTTTTCCTTAAATGAATTAGAAATGCTTATAAATGTAGAAATTCTTATAAATGTTGCAAGAATAATCAAAAGGGAAGTTTTAGGTTAAAATGTATAATGTATAATAATTTTAAGAAGGAGTACAAGAGCTAAATGATGTGGGTTAAAAAAAAATCCCAGAAGGAAATGATAAAGGGAAAAAGGAAAAGAAATATGAATCCTAAACCAAGAGACACAAAGAAAGAATGTTAGGGATGAATAGCAGAACAGTGAGGAAATTGAACCCACAAAGAATGAAGAACCAACAAAAAATAATGAGAACATGAAACTGTTCAGTAACCTAAAGGATTATATAAAATAATGAAGGAAACCAATTTTAAGTAGTCAGATTATAATTTATGTGTGTATGTGCAATAAACATATTTGTAGAACTGATTCAGATGTATAAAGCACAAGAAATCTTTCTAAAGCAGCCTTTAAGAAAAGATATAAATGAAATAAGTCTAGGAAACACTATAATATAATGATATTCAAGAACCTTAACAATGTTTATTATTTTCTTTAAAATCAAGGAAAATAAAACAGATGTGGAGTTTAAGAAAGGCATAACTACCCATAAAAAATGAACTATAGCTGTAGACAAGATTAGCATATTACAGGAAGGACAAACAGCAAAGGAAAAAACAGATAACTAAATTTTGTTATATTATTTGGATGACGATATAGAAATAGAAAGGAATAGAAATTGCTAAAAAAAATAATTATCTGCTACAACCCCAAATTTAAGAAATGATTAGAAGTAAATAAGTGTAAGTGCATGTCACAATTGAAATCAACTGTCATAAAAAAAATAAAATGTATGGATCTTTAACCAACTGACACTCAAAATCTGGAATTTTCTTTTTTTTAAAGTTTCCATGTAATAAAATCAATAACATTAGCAAGCATAATGAACCTAGTTGGACATATAAAGTTGAAATACATTTAGTGAAAATTTAGAAAGATGTTTTTAAAACTAAAGGAAAAAAAATTTTGTGAATATGTAGTATAAGTAAGCTTTTTTGAATCTTCTACAATTCATTGTAAAAAGAAAAACTTACTTTACAGAATATCCACAAGAGGAAAAAGGACAGGCATGTTCACATACAGGTAAGATATAAATCACAAAAATATTTGAAAGTGGAGAGGGAAGGAAAATGTCAGAGTGGTGACTGGTAGCAAAATTTATCCTTTCAAAGACTCATAACTTAGATCCTGGAAAATAACAATTTGGTGAAGGAAAAACAAGGAATCCAGGAATGAGGAAGGAAATGAGAAAAAATGTAGAAGCTACAGAGAAGATGGAAAGACAGTCCACAATACAGAGAAAACAGGGAAATAACCAGGACACTCTCCCGGGCTCACAGATCATCACATGTAGAGATGGGTACCTGATTCCCTGGAAGCAAGGAGATCCAAGCAGTGCACCCCATGGTCACTGTGAACTGCAAAAACAGCAAATGTTTTCACTCCATAGGGACTCCTTTCATATGGCAGGCAACAGTCAGAAAAGGATTAAACATAGCCATCATACTACCAAAGAATGTTTAATTAGGCACCATTTTGGGAAGGGGTTAACAGTTTAATTCTGGGGTCAGAACAACTAAAAGTAACTTCACATCAGAGTTCCTAGTGCTACCCACCCACAGTGACCAGGTGAGAGACAGCCTCAGGAGATGGCTGTGTACATGGAGTAGGCTAAAATATCTGATGAGAAGTTTAAACTCAGCTCAGAAAAACTATAGGCTCCAGCCCCTGAGATGAGAATCCGGGCCTGGCCTGAGGTAGGCTCAGAAATGGCTAGGAATTAAGGACTTGGACTTTGTTATGCTGCTTGTATTCAGCACAACTCCAAGGTCTGATTGCCTTCCCTATCTAACAATATGAGCAAGGACACATCTTAGCATAAATAATGACACAGTCTGGGGTAAACAGAGGGGTCTCTGGAATAGAGGACACATCTCATAAACCCATAGGCTACAAGGCTGGGTGGAGAAAACTGTGACTTGCTGAACTCCAAGACTATAGATTCTGGAAGGAAACCATTCACTCAAAACTATAGACGATTTTTTTTTTCTGTTTTTGGACTCATTGTTTTTCTTTCTTCTTTATCTTACTGTTTTTTTCCTATTTTTAATACTTTTAAATTTCATTGTAGTTTATTAGTATATGTGTAGAACTTAATGTTCTTCATACAATATTCTTCACACACAATTCCTTGTGTGAAGTTGACACATAAACATAATATATCTTAATTCCCTTTTTTTTAACCCCTTTCCTTTCCTTCCCTTCCCCCTCCACCCATCTCTTAATTCTTTTCCTTTTTCCCTTTCTTTTTTTTTTTTTTTTTTTTTTGGTTGGAGGTGTATTTTCTTTTTGCCTTTTAATTTTTCCCCTTTAAGTTTATTCTATTTTGTTCTCCACACTATTTCTTTGTTTTCTCTTTTTTCTATTCTATTTCTTGTTTTTTCTTCACATTTATCTAATCCTACAATAGTCTTCTTCTTAATAAAACCCTTTGACTTACATTTCCCTCCTTCTCTCTTCTCCTTGTTTAATTTTTAAATTTTTTCTTCTTGCCTTCTACCATCCCCAACCCACTATGTGCATCAATATAGAATGCTTCCTTTTTCCAGCAGCCTCACCAGCATTTATTGTCATCTTATCTCTTGATGCTAGCCATTATTTCTGTAGTGAGACAGAAACTCCATATTCTGCAATGGCAGAGATGTTGAACATTTTTCATGTATTTCTCGGCCGTTTGTACTTCTTCTGAGAACCATGTGTTCATTTCAGTTGCCCATTTTTTTATTGGGTCTTTCATTATGGAAAGGCTCATATTTTGAGTTCTTTATATATTCTAGACATTAACAAATAGCTAAGGAATAGTCTAAGGAATAGCTTGGGAAATTATTTTTCCCATCCTGTAGGTTGTTCTTTCATTCTTTTGGTTGTTTGCTTTGCTGTGCAGGAGCTTCTTAATTTTATATGATCCCTGTCTTGGTTACTATTTTCTCGTTCCTGAGACAAAGTACCCAATGCCCAAAATTAAGGAAGGAAAGGTTTATTTAGCTTATAGTTTGTGGATATTTCATTTCATATTTGGTTGGCTCAGAGGTAGAGTGGCACATGGCAGAGGGCAAACATTCGGCAGAACATAGCAAAAACAACCAGACCAAAAGGGAGAAATGGTGGGGGAGAGCAAACCTCTTTCTCTCCTTTACATTGTAAACAGGCTACCCCCACCCAGGGGGGCGTGTAGCACTTGTATAGTCTCCATGCCCTCCTCTTGCATGGGCTTAAGATGTGTACAAAGTAAGCACCCTGGCTTCCTGCTGAGTCACTCACCCAAACCTCTAGACTCCCCAAGTTGACACAATGTATCGACCATAACAATCCCATTTGTTGATTTTTGGTGTTATTTCTTATGGAACTGGGGTTCTGCTACGAAAGTCCTTGCCTATGCCTATGTCTTCAAGAGTTTTACCTATTTTATATACCAGAAGATTCAGTGTTTCTGTTCTAACATTTAGGTCTCTGATCCATTTTGATTTTCATTTAGTGTGTGATAAGAGATTTGGCTCTAGATTTAATCTTCTGGGTGTAGATAGCAAATTTTCTCAGCAGCATTTCTTAAGGAAGCTATCTTTGCTCCAGCATACATATTTGGCCCCTTTATCAAAGATTAGGTAGGTAAATACTCTTGGAGTTGTTTCTGTATCCTGTATTCTGTTCCACTGACCCATATATCTATTTTTTTTTGGTTTGGTTTGGGTCATTGTGTTTTTTGCCAGTACCATGATAGTTTTATTACTGTACCTTTCTAGTATAATTTGAAGTCCGGGATTGTGATTCTTCCTGCCTTATTCTATTTTTAAATTTAATTTAATTGTATTTTTGTCTCTTCCAACTAAAAAGTAAGATGTTTTCTCATATTATTAAAAAATAAAACAAATTTTCATAATTAAATAAGAACAATAATGAATGCAACTTGAGAATATAATGCTAAGTGAAATAAGTCAGACACACAAGCTCAAATGTTTTCTATGAGAAACACAATATACATGTATACACATAAAGAGCAAAATAGAAGAGAGCTAAATAGGAAGAATGGTGAAGTTAAAATACTTCCCCAAATTAAAAATTCCATTATTTTAAAAGTATTTCAATATATGTGTTAATTGGTTTCATTTATACTATTAGTTTGTCTTAATCTGTTGAAAAGAAACTAAAGTTTTGTGTTATTATCTGTCTATTTTTTATAAGAATATTTTGGTTTATGTTCTGCCTTGTTTTTATTATCCAGGATTGTTTTTGCCCTTCTAGGTCTTTTCTGGTTCCTTATGAACTTTAGGATTGTTTTCTCTAGTTCTGTTTGGAATGCTGTCAATATTTTGACTGCAAATACATTAAGTCTGTAGGTTAGTCTTGGAAGTACAATTTTGACTGTATTATTTCTGCCTATCTAGATACAGGGGATATCTTTGCATTTTCTGATGTCGTCTTAGATCTCCCTTTTACAGTACTGCGGATTTAATTGTAGATATCTTTAACTCTTTTGGCTAGGTTAATTCCTAAATACTTAATTTTTCTTGGTGCTATTGCAAAAGCTCCTGTTTCCCTGAATTCTTTCTCATTGAATTTATTACTGGTGTGCAGGAATAATATTGATTTTTGTGTATTAATTTTTATCCCGCTACATTTCTGAATTTCATTATTAATTCTATGAGTCTGGGTAGAATTTTGGGGTCTTCTATGTAGAGAATCAGGCCATGTCCAAATAATGGTAACTTTACTTCTTTTTTTCTATATCCCTTTAACTTATTTCTCTTGCCCGATTGTTCTGGTCAATGCTCTGAGATGTATATTGAACAGTAGTGGTGACAGTGGACATCCTTCTCTTCTTCCTGATTTTAGAGAAAAAGCTTTCAGCTTCTCCCCATTTAATAAGTTGTTGGCCATTGTTTTGCCATAATAGCTTTTATGAGCCTGAGATAAGGCCTTTCCTTGCCTATTTTCTTCAGTTTATCATAAATGGATATTAGATTTTATCAAAACCTGATTATGTGAATTTTCCCCTTATTTTTGTTCGTGTGATGTATTACATTTATGGCTTTGCATATATCAAACCATTCCTATATTCCGGAGATGAATCCTACTTGGTCAGAGTGTACAATCTTCTTGAAAATATGTTGTATCCTGTTTGCCAGTATCTTGTTGAAGATTTTTGCATCAATGTTTATTAAACAGGTTGACCTATAGTTCCTTTTCTTACTTGAGGTTTTTTTTTCCTAGTTTTGGAATCCAGGTAAAACTAGCTGCTAAAAATGACATTGGGAGTACTCCTTTCCTTTTAATTTTATTAAAGAATTTGAGGAGCACTGGAATTAGATCTTCTCTAATGTTCTTGTAGAATTTTGAAGTGTATCCATCAGGACCTGAACTTTTCTTAATTGGGAGGGTTTTTCCTTCAATCTCAAGACCTGATATTGGATTATCCAGGGCTTTTAGGTCTTCTCAGTTCAGCTTTCATAGTTCATCTGTACCCAGGAATCTATCCATTTCTTCTGGATTCTTCATTTCACTAGAGTACAGGTTCTCCATGTAGTAGTCATCTGGGTTTTAGTAGGTCCATTCTGGTTTTACCATTTTCATTTCTAATTGCATTGATTTAGGTCTTTATTTTGGGGGTAAGATTGTTTAGGAATTTATATATTTTGTTTATTCTTTCAAAGAACTAGCTCTTTAATTCATTGTATTACATTTGGTCTCAATCTCAGTAATTTCTGCTCTTTATAATTTTGTGCTAACTTTGAATTTGGATTGTCCTTATTTTTCTAGGGTGTGAATCTTTTATTTCCAAGTGCAAAGAGAACATTTATATTAATTGATCATATCACAGGTAACAACATGGAATCTGTCTATGGTTCAGGGAATATAAATAATCCAATAATGAAGACACAGTGGCAGTGTTTTTATTTAACAGGAATTGCTGGGAACATTTGATCAATGAGGGATTAATGCTTTAACTTTAAAAATGTGTTGCAGTAAACACCATATTGTCATTAATCCACCTTGGAATACTCACAACACTCTCCCTTAAAACACACTATTCCATTGTTCTTGGAAATGTATTTTTACTGTAACAAGCTTTAAAATTAAAAGATGTACTGCTCTTTTCAAAGACACCTTGCAGCAAAATCCCAAAAAAGGGACAAATTTTAAAGACAGAATCTGTATTAAAGGATATATACAACATTACAATTCTGAAAATCCTTAGCTTGGTCCTATGAAGAATAAAAAAGCATACTTAGGAATAAAAACAGATGATGTGGCCAAGCAACCATTTGTTAGTGTTGGCAGGAGGAAGCCAGGAGCCATCCATTAAAGCAATGAGAAGGTGACCCCCAAATTATTTCAGAGATCTTCAAGGCTGCCCTGCTGATCACAGTCAGTGCTTTAAGAGGCAGTTTGAGGAAGGGCTCACTACCCACAGTCCTCCCAACTCTATGCTCCCTGCATTCTTATGCAGGGCTCCTCAGCCAGCTCAGCAGTGGTTCAAGTGGGACAGGTGCACCCTGAGCTGCTGCTCTGGTAGGTCCAGGTTGTTAACCTTAGCAGCATCTTTGTGGTGCTAATTCTGCAAGTGCTTAGAGTTTGTGAGCTGCGGAGGCATGGTACCTCCACGTAATGATAAACGATGTCTTTGAGAGCCTTTGGGACCAAGAAACATGGTCCAAAGATAGCCTCAGCTGGACCGGTGCTTTATGGAAGCATAGGCGTGGAGCTGCCCCCAAAACCCCAAAAGTGCAGACCCATCAGGTTGTAACACCAACCTGGGAAAGGTACAGGTACCCAGTCCCATCTTGTAAGAGCTACAGCATACACTGTATCTAGGGAAAACATATGGGTCAGGTCCCCTGGAATTTTGGAAACCCAAACCCAAATTTTGCCCTGGTATGCCTGGGAAGCAGGACGTTCCATTACAGATTATTCTCAAACATTATGATTAAGAGTTGTTTGCCTTATTGGGTTTAAGACTTTCAGGAATAGTTAACCCTACCTTCTTTCCCCATTTTTTCTCTGAAATGGAAATATCTATACTAAGCTAGTTCCACCATTCATTCTGGAAGCACATAACTTGTTTCAATTCTCAGTTCTACTTCTGGAAAGCAATTTGCCTCAGGATAAAAGACACTTTTGAGTCTCTCTGTCTCTTAGACTTTTGAGTTGCTAGTGGAATGACTTAAAACCTTGTGGGCTATTGGGATTGGATGGATGGATTCCATCATGAGAAGGACATGAATTTGAGAGCCAAAGGAACAGTGATATGATTTGAATATGTTTCCTTCAAAGCACAAATGCTGCTACACTGACAGTATTAAAAAGTGGTATAAGTCAGATGTGCTGGTGTATGTAGGCAATATAAATACTCATGAAACTAAGGCAAGAGGATCACCATGAGTTCAAGGCCAGCATGGACTGCAGAGTGAGTTTAAAACAAGACTGGACTACAGAGTGAAACCATCCAGAAAACAATAACAAACAAAGAGGTGACTGTGCCACAAAGACATTTCTGCTGTAAATGATACTAAAGTCTGATGAGAGAGGCTTCAGGCAGCATTTGCCATGCTTGTCCTCTGCCTCTGTCCATAGATACCTCATCCAGGTGCTCTCGTGAAAGCAGAGAACAACCCTAGAAGGCAAAAAAAAAAAACTTCTGGCATTTTGATCTTAGAATTTCCAGCCTGCAGGATGGTAAGAAATAAATTTCTGTTCTTATAAAAGTACTAGTTTCAGATATTTCTATTATATCAGCACAAAAAGTGACCCCTCTAATTTGTCCTGGTTGTCTTTGGCCTGTGAAATCAAACCATAGAGATTGTTAGAAGGAGTAAATTTGGTCTGAGTTTACCACTAACTTTCGTAAGCTCTTCCATATCTTTAAATATTCTTCCATTTTACCTTTGTTGCTATTGTTGAGCTCACTATCCAATGACTACTTTCTTCAAGTTCTTAAATATTTTCATATCTTATTATAAAATAGTTTTAGTACATTTGAAAACCAGAATTTTAAAATTATTCCAATTTCTCTCTAGAAAAATATAACTACACACAAAATTTTTCCAAGAATATCAATATATTCCTTAGCCATTTGTACCATGAGGTGTTCAGAAATTTTTACATACAAACTCTTTCTTAAAAAATGAGGGTCTCACTATTTTGTCCAGGCTGAGTCCAAACTCCTGGGCTTAAGAGAAATTCCTGCCTCAATTTCCCAAGTATGTAAGATGAAAGATGCATACCATGAACTGCAGCTATGTAGACTCTTTCTTGAAGAAATATGTGGGCTTTTAGAAACAAGCAAAGTATGGTGTGATAAGAGAACAAACTGTTTAAATCCTTAGTTTACAAGTGGAAGAAGACCCAGATGCTTGGTATGAAGAATGTTAGGGTGTCATATTTATAGCAGAAAAAGCAGTTAGATCTTGTAGGTGATCTGCACTTCCTAGAAGAAAGAAAATCCAACCTGAACTTCCCCTATCTAATGCCCTTTTTTTCAGCACAAATAGAGGAAAAAAATTTCTCTTTAGCTTAAAAATCTGCCCTTCTTTGGAGACATTCTCCATCCCAGGTTCCCTTCATTCTAAGAATTATAGCATTAAGAAATTTCTTTGTATTTGTGCTTTAGTTCTTTTTATTTTACCAGTAGATCATAAAAATTTGTCAATCAGGTCAACAGTGCTTGGCTAAGCTGCCCGAGGTCACACAGTCAGAGAATGGGGCAGCCGCTGTAAGCTTTCTAACTCTCTGTCCAGTATTCTACAGGTACATTTTATGGATGACTGCATCTTTTCTTGCATTTCCTCCGTCATGGAACAAGTATTGTTTAGTCAGGTAAGTGTGACTTCTTGACACTATTCACTTATATTAGAGAGTTTCTTATTTATGCTGAACCACTTAATAATAGGTTTATCAGGAGTTAAGTGCATTTTCTACTTATGCTACATTCTGCTCATGATGGATTTTTCAGAACATAACACGTCAGTGAAGAAACATCTGTACATTACATGCATTTAGAGTTATAAAAGTCAACAAAACATGTTCACTCATTTACTGAATAAATATAACTGGGTTTCTACTGTGTGCTAAATAGTATTCCAACTACAGGAATACTGCAATGAAGTTGAAAATTTACAGTCTGGCAGTGAAGACCTTAAACAATTATACATGATACTGTGTGTCACTAAAGAGAAGCTTATGTGACAAGATGTATTTTTCAAGAAGGCCAACATCCTCTTGGGGCTCAAAAAGATTTCCAAAGGAGAAATGTTGCTAAGCCTGGGATCTATGAGATGAGCAAGAATTACCTAAGTAAACAGAAGATGAGCTGCAGAAAGAAATAACTGAAACACCTTGTCTCTGACTTGACATTTTATCAATACAGTAGAAGACAGCAGACATTTGAATAAATATTAAACTCACTCGTATAAGTAGAGGGAAATCTAATTGCAACTGAGAGAATTTTTTAAGATGTCATTTGAGTTTTGCCAGAAAAAATATATAGAATTTCTGACACAGAAAAGTGGAATGAATGAACATTTTAACAGGTGTTACAAAGCTGCAGAGACAGACATTATAATATTTACAGTTGGAGAGAACGGATAGGCAGAGGGCAACAGCCAAATGCCAAAGCAGATGGAGCTTAGGGTGAGATGTAAAAAATAAAGAGGATAAAGCAAATATACAAGGCTAGAGTCTTGCTAGCAGAGGGAAAATCAGCTAAACACTTCACTGATGATTGGCTTTAGAGCATACCAATGAATTTCATGCTATGAAATTTGAATTTGATTACAGTATCAATGAGACATCAGTGTTTTGGGGAGCCAGGAATGAAATGATCTGATCCCTTTCTAAAGACATTGTTGGAATGTTACTGCTCGAGAGAAGCAATAGGAATCAAGACGTCGATGCAGAGTCTACCGTCACAATTAAGGCAAGCGATCCAAGCCCAGAGTGTGTCAGTGGCATTAACAATGAAATAGGACAACGTAAATAGATGGTGGTGGTATCTCAGAAATAAAACGGGGATGACAACTCACAGGGCTGAGAGAAAGGGATTTGAAAACGTGCCCCCGCTGTCACACTTGAGTAGAAAATAAAGAATGGAGAATGATTGCGGGAGGGGGTTGGAATTTGAGTCTGTGCCTATGCAAAAAGCAACGCCTGTTGGCCAGGTAGAAATGAGGGTTAAGCCATAAGCAGGCTCTGAGCTCCTGCATGACTTGCTCTGTAGCTGGTTCTTGTCATCAAGGTCTGTACTAGCTTCCCAGTCACTGGACAAAATACCTACCCCCACAATTTCAAGGAGGAGAGGTTTGCTTTGGTCACCGTTTGTAGAAATTTCAGTCCAGCATTAACTAGATCCAAGACAAGGGCAGTATTGCACAATGGTATAAGGGAGGAGAGGCTGTTGGTGTGACAGCAGGCAGCAGAGCGACTGAAGGGAGGAGCTAAAGGGGGAGCTAAACCCTTCTAGGAACCACAGTGACCCACCTCTTCTGAGCAGAACCCACTTCCCAAAGGCAAGTCAGCTAAAACCCCATCCAAAAGCATGCCCATAAGTGCATGAGTTCTTGGGGGCACATGTAGATATAAATCATATCAGATAAGTAGGAATCTCTTCATTGTCTTTATCGGTTAACACTCTACCGTTTAAGAATTGGTGATAGTCTGAGATTAAAGAAATAGTTCCCTTAATAATCAACAACTATAAAGACAAGACATTTATAAATAAAGGCAAAATGCCAGCTCATGCTTGGAAGAAAATAACAAACCACACAATATAAGCCTGTAACAAGCCATGAAGAAAAGCAAATCTAGTGTCCATAAAATTCGTATTTACTTTTATATTTAACACTGTCTCTTTGTAATCCTTTTATATACAGAATTTTGTGCCTATCTTATTGTCTTTTGTTGGACCCATACACTCTATTGTCCTTATGTAAATAAATGCAAAACACAAAGACAGAACTAAACCAAACGATCATTGTCACTGTAGGTAGGTGGTAATTTACTCTCCCCTTGGGTTTCTCCTACCTATATCAATGAGACTATTATATGTGACATTCCAGCAATACCACTAAGAAATACCTGTGTAAGAGTTTACTCCTTTCTATAGGTTACTTCTATTATTTATCTCTAAATGTGTCTGCAGTATTTCTTTGTTTTGTGGCCCTATAAGTAAAGAAAGCTAAAGAAAGAGCATGACTTTTGGAAACACTGGACTCATGCAGACTTCACTGATATGAGCCGGGTAATAAAAGAGAAGACAAAAATATATCCCATTTTCCAACTCTGGGGGATGATTCTTGTTTTAATGATAGTAGGGAAATGACAAGGTGACAGTTTAAAAGGTGAGAAGTTCAATTTGTGCCAGATTTAGCTTTGATGGGTGGCAGGGAATGGATGAGTCCATGTCACTCAAGCAGAATCAGATGTAAAACCTGAACATAGCTGAGAAATGAAGTCTTGGGATAAAGATTTGGAAACCATATTCAAATACATGGTGAGAGCTCGCCTTCCAGAAAATAAGCAGAGTCATAGAACAGACTTGACTTTTGGGCCTTAGGAGAAGAAACAATTAACTAGAAAAAAAGATAATAACAACTCAAATGCCCAGGCATGAAAAGTGTGCTGGAGAGAGGACAGGTAGGCATTATCAATGAGAACTTACAAATTTTATAAATTTTAAATGAATAGACTTTGCAGAGGAGGCTGGAGCTCTTTGTAAAGTAGCATATGAAAGATTTCATTCCCATACACTTCAACTAGAAAAGTTCTTTTCTAAGAAAGTTCTTTCCAGAGAGTTTTGTTCAAGGTGCAGATGACTCTATGACTTCTCTGTCACACCTAATGACTGACAAGTTCGTGTAAACACGTGATGCATCCTCCCCAAGAAAAGTGCAGGAAATATTTGGTTGATTAAATTTAATGCAGAATTTGTATAACATCTACAATTATTTTTTTAGTCCTGCAGAAGTCCCAGGGACTAATACACCATAGCTCTTGCTCTCCACTGCCTCATAGTCTATTTTCAGAGAGAAATATACAGGGCCATAATGCAAAGGTAGTAGGATCTTTTGTGGTACTGGGGAGCGAACTTAGAGCTTTGCACATGCTAGGCAAGCACTCTACCACTCAGCTACATCCCCCGCCCACCAGGCAGGTTGTTTTACTGAATGTAAACATAAGAAAGGTACTCAGAGTACGCTATGAGATGTGTTGGATGGTTTGGAGGGTGCTGAGAACTGAGGGGAGAACCAGACTGAAGCAGGGACACCCGTAAAGGTAAGACAGTAAGCTAAGATCCCACCACCATGGAGCTATAGCAAGAGTCTACTGAAGATGTGCCCAACCAGGTGGAAGGACCATTTCTCCCCCACAGAGGGAATATATATGATTGACCTATTTAGATCACAGGCCCTTGGATACAGGAGTGAGATAAGTAGAATTTCAGCATCAGAATTGAAGGAACAATTAGGAAGAACCAGTGGATGATAATCAAAATGTCAGTCCACAGATAAATAACATCACAATGAGTGTATGAGGTCTACAAGGTATAAGATGGGAACACTATGGATTTTCTATACCTGAGCTATAGACATAAGATAACAAAATATCTGAGAATTGTTTTATGTTTGAAAATGTTTGCTGTGAGAGAAGGGAAACAAATCAACCTATCAAATATTAGGTTTAAATTAATATTAATAATTGAGGACATGGGTCATTTGAGGCCAGGTTTATCCCCCCACATGAAATAACTAAATAGACAAAGCAATGATTTTCGGCCTATATGATATTAGACAGTGAAAGATACTGTTCTCTAGATCATTTTCAGTGTGGAGCTCCAGGAAGAGGAACCAAGGCAGAATCTCTGCAGACTTCCACAGCTGAGAAAACAAACTGAAAGTCAGGGAAAGTCAAGGCAAAGCTCACAGGGGACATGTGCTGAAGATCACAGAGGGAGCTCCAGAGATCTGCACAGACTCCCCTAGCGCATTCCGCTGAGGACAGTCAGCACACACACATGCAGAAGCCACCAAGGTTCAGGGGAGAACCAGCAGAAGATTTAAAGGAAACCGTGCTTGAAGCTCATAGGTGGAAAAGACATCTGGCTCCCTCCAGCCAGACTTGACGATCTCATAATTCGTGAAGCCTCTGGTAACATATTCAGACTATATAGCCCAGGCTAGATTCAAACTCAAGGTGATCCTCCTGCATCAGTCTCTTGAGATTACATCTGAGATTACAGGCATATGCCCCATGCCCACCCTCTCTAATAAATCTTAAAAGTGAAAACTGAAATGATGGAACTTTTTCTAATTACTTTAATTATATATAAATTGACTTTGCTATCAATGATCTAAGAGAAGTAGATGTTAGGGTCAACACAAACATATCCAGAGGCAAAAAAACAATGCATTACTAGGCTCCACTGCCACCAGGTGATATTGCACCTCACTCATTTCCACACCATGCGGATTTCATTTTGAATGGATAATAGAGACAAAATAGCAGTTCTTGGTCTGTATGGCTCAGGCTGAAGGTGGGTGATCCGGGTGCCTGCGCTACTAGCTGAAAATGGACTTCCTGAAACAAAACAGTGGGAGGAAATCCTCAATCATGCTGTATAAGAAGAGATGCGATCTAAGATAAATGTATACACAGGTTCATATGGAGAGAGTGAGACTAGATTGGCTCCTTGGCCAGAGGCCTGCAAAACATCACACATCCCACAGAAGGTAAACTCAAACACCGCTAATACAGAGTGACCCCAGCAGCTGGCATTAGCCAGATTCAGCCAGGGGCCACCCCAGGGTTGACAAGTAGCCGTCATGGTGGAATACATACTGTGGGTAGTACCCGCATGAGCACTCGCTCGCCAAGACTGCTCTGACCACCCATGGTGCTGCCGACACCCACCCAGCCCGCCACAGAGATCTAGAGGGATGGTACGAGGTCAGCGTGGAGTGCAGCTATGATATCATCCTTGAGGAGATGAAAACAGCCATTTCGTGTGCAGTTAGTACCACTGGAGCTTGTACTCAGGAGGGGATTATTATGCATTTTCACCAAAACAGACACAGATGTCAAGCAGGATGATGTTCTCCTACTTATCATGCCAGGAACTGACTAACATAAGAGTCCGCCTAACACTGCTACAAACCAAGAAACCTGCTTTTCAGGAAAGGGAGCACAGAAGTGACTATACAGCACAGACCTACTACATCACCTGTTGCACCATTTAGAAACTAGGGATTTAATACATGATGAAACAGCCTTGTACAAGTACCTGTGAGACTGTGAGATAAGAATTAGAAGACGATTCTATGTGTGGATAGTACAGTATTCTTTGCAGTGCATATATATATATATATATATATATATATATATATATTCTAAATCTATAACCATCATAATACATAAGATAGAAACCTTAAAATACAAGAATAAATGGCCCCATTAGGGGAACTTCTGCTTTTCACTTCTGCAGCTCTGTGCACCATAGGTTTAGTGGCCTAGCTCCCAACAGAAAAATACATTCACTAAGATACAAAACAAAAACTGTATTAAACTTTATGCCAATGTTATTATCTGTCCTTGTCACGTTCTTAGAACAAGAGACTAGTATGGAAGGAAAAGCGTAGCCATTTTAGCCATTTGTTAGAAGCCATAGACCTTGGTCAATAGGACAGGGCAATGCTCTCAAACAGTAGGGAATACATTTGGCACCAACGTGGTTTTTTGTTTTTTTTTCTTTTGGCGGTACTGGGGATCGAACTCAGGACCCTGCGCTTGCTAGGCAAGCGCTTATTCCACTGAGCTATATCCCCAGCCCCCACCAACGTGGTTACTGAAGTATCTCCTCATTAATAGTTTTTCTGATTTTATTGTAAATGGGCATGAGTGATATTCATGGGTTTTAGAATCAGGGATTCAGACTCTTTGGAATTAGAGCCAGGGTCATTTCAGCAATACATCTGGGCCAAATGAATGGTAGCCACATTGTAGGGAGAGTATCAGGATAGCAGGGGAAGGAGGCAATGAGTATAAAGTTGCAAGCTTGAGGCCACTTGTAGAAACAGAACTGAATCACATTCCACTAATCTTTCTCAGCCAAGTTGACGCCAAATATCAACTCAGTTAGAACCGCTCATAAATACTGCTTCCAAAACTTAGCAGACACAACTAAGAACCTCAACATGTGGCTTGTAATGGTTCTCAACTGTTTGGAGCTTAAGCAAGTGGTTAAAGGTATTCAGATGAATGCTCTGGCAATTGCCTTCAGGAAAGAGAGCATACCATTCTCCTTCTCAAGACGGTTCATAACAGATCATTGCTTGAAGAATAAAATAAAAGGCCCAGCTCTGAGATACCATGCAGATCTAGAGCTCTGGGATCTGATGAAGCTCTGCTGTGGTTGTGTCACAAGTCAGCCTCTCTCTCCGCCCAGTCTTCTCCCTCCACTCCTGGACTACAGTTGACACTGAGGAAAACTTCCATAAACCTCCTGGAAACCCTGGTTTATATTTTATTTTCCAGGAAACCTGATTTACAACAGTTTCCTGTTTAGGTCTGTAAACACATAAAAAATAGATATTCTCAAGTTCATCATGAAACTAAATTCAAGGCTTATTCCTGACAAGTAATATAAAATTTTTGTAGAATAAGAATGGTGTTCAAGATGCAGAATCAAGATGCAACTGGCTTTTTTGATCCATAGGCCTGAACCTGTGGTTAGGGTGTTCTGCCCCAGGTAGCAGTGAACATCTTAAGCTATTGAAGTGCTCCTAAGTGGGATTGTTCTAAAATACTTTTTAAAATTATACATGAAAAGATGAGGAAAATATCTTATTTTGTATGATTCTTAAAGCTCACATGTATAAAGACAAAATTGAAATAAAATTAAATTAAAAGAGAAATGAATTGTTAGCATAAATATTTCCTTCTAAATCATCTTTCATACCTACACTGGAATCAAACTGCTTTCGGCATTTATATACTTTGGTTCCTCACCAGAATCCCTGTACACAGCCTTCTGCAGCTGCCAATATGTCTCCATCACAGACTCAAGTGGTCTGTTCATTTTGATTAGACTATGGGAGCTAATTTAGAGCATGGCTTTTGTACGTCTGTAGCAACCTAATCAACTAGGAAGATTCTCTGACAACTGTATGTATGTTCCATTCCCATGTCACTGAAGCAAAATGACAGAGACTGTGGTCATCAAAGTTTATCTTCAGGCTGAGACATAACTCTCCAAAGTAATTCTTAGTTAACATCATCATGCTTTAAATAACTGTAGTGATGTTCATATTTCAGATAGTGATCCTGGGGAACTCAAAAGGCTTAGTCATTGCTAGGTGTCATCTCCCTAACTAGAAAGTCAGCATTGTGAAGGAATAGATCACATTCATCTCCACAGTACCTGTAGTATCTTAGAGATACTATGGTTTTGTCCATGTTTATGTAACAAGGTAATTTATAGGAAGACTGTTATTTTGAGGTTTTTTATCTTTTCCCCAAACAATGTCTCCAGAACATAACAGAGGCACCCTTTCTCCACCAGTAAAGATAGACTACAATTGTGTTCTTCAGTTCTGAGATATCCCCTACTGCCACTCTACTCCAGTGGTTACACACACACACACACACACACACACACACACACACACACACACACACATTTTCTTCAGCATCAGACAGGAGAATATGCCAGGCAAAATAGGACAATCTTGGAGAAAATGACCAATTGAGCTTATCTTTTCAGAATATGAAGGCTGAGGTATGTAAGAGATACAGGGTCAGAAGATTTGAAGAAGGAATGGTCAAAATTCAAAATACATGGTTAGATATTTAAGGCAAGAGAGAAGACTTTCTGATTTGGGTTTCTGGGATTGGTGGTGACCAGACCCCACTTAGATGAGTGGGAATTTAAGTGCTGGATGGCCCCAATGAAGAGGGCTGGTGTGAGGAGTAGAGACACCATCTCTGAATAAGACACACAAACAAGGGCATCAACAATGATCTTTCTCCAGTTTAAGAACTATAAAATCTAAACCTAAGCTCCCAAAGGTGGGACTGAGGTACCCACATTGACCCCCAATATGGACATTTTACCAGCCCTTGAACATGAATGAAACTTAATTTATGACATAAATACATGTATATGTTTACCCCTGAGTATGAGGAAGAAATTTATACTTACTATATTTGTTTTTAAAAATAACAGAAAATTAACATGTGGCGAACACTCACTCTGGACTTGATACTATAATGAGTTCTTTGTCAGTATCACTTTATCTATTTCTCACAGGTTTAGTAGTTAGCATTACTATTACCAGCTCCACAGAGACAGTCAGGGTGCAAGAAAGTTAAATATTTGTCCACTTGCATCTAACTGGTGACAAGTGTGGGACATAAACACAGACTATCCACCTGCAGATCCCAGGACTTTTCTGCCTGCTTCTCAACGAATGCAGCAGCTCTCAGCAAAGTTCTTTAAATATATTAGGATTTGCTTCCAGGTACAGAAGTGAGTGAGGAAATTGAACTTGGCTGACCTTGGTTGCTGACAGTACTTGCTGAAAAGTGAATTTTGCTTGGAGAACAGTGAAGATTATGAACCTAGACCTTTTGCTGATATATCTGTCAATGGACCAAAAATATCAAATATAGTATGTATATGAATATCAAAAAATGTATGGTAATAAAAGACATGTTTGAAGCAAGGAGAGTGTTTTTGAGGGAAGATTAACGGCAATATGTTTCTCATTGCAATAATTTTTTAAAAATTTAAACATTAACAATTTTTCAATCAATCCTTGTGTATTCTCTCACACTCAGGTCTTGTTCTAATCCTTGGGTATGCCATGATATGTTGCAAAGAACATGGAATTAGAACAATCTAGTTCCATTTCTGACTCTACCTTTTACAGACTGTATTCTAAGGCATACTATTAAAATACTTGAATTTAGTCTTCAGGAAAATGAAGACAATAATTTCCGCTATGTAGGTTATTTAGATGATTAACTTACATCATACACATAAAACTCAGGACCCATGGATGATACTCTACAGTTAAGAGTTCCCTTTGCCCTGCTTTGACAACATTACTTTTCTGGTGAAGGAACACATGTGCAATCAGCCATCGAGTCTAAAATCTCTCCCTACAGTGAGGAACAGGAAGAGCTGCTCACACTGGAAATAGCAGACTTCCTATTCCCCATAGGTACATGTACTTTAATTAAGTAACTAAGACAGGTCCTCAATTACATTTAAATACTTCTCTTGATACCTTAAATACTTGCTTTAGTGCTTTTGTATTTTAAAACCAACAGTTTTGATGTTTTAGCATTGGTGTTTGAGGATGTTTCTTAGGTTTAGAATTTGATTCATATTGTGAGGACTTTAAGGTCCATTTCCTCCCATCCTGCAATTTTGTTTTTAATAGTCTCAAGTACCTAGACCTTTATTAACCCACTATTAGTTAGAGGTACTCATTTGCCTACTTCATCATTGTCGAGCATTCTATGTTTGTGCTATTAGACAGACTTTTAGATGTCAGGATGTCAGAACCCATAAAGCCTCTTGAAGAGAGCACTGAACCAACAATCTTTTTTTTTTTTTTTTTTTTTGCGGTACTGGGGATCGAACTCAGGACCCTCCGCTTGCTAGGCAGGCGCTTATTCCACTGAGCTATATCCCCAGCCCCTGAACCGTACTGGGGATCGAACTCAGGACCCTGCGCTTGCTAGGCAAGCGCTTATTCCACTGAGCTATATCCCCAGCCCCTGAACCAGCAATCTTTAACACCTGGATTCTTACGGTGGCTCTGCTATTATCATGAGGACCATAGGCAAATAGTTTTTTGAGGAACATGCCATTGCTCATTTATTTCTATGCTCAAAGTCCAGTGGGGTAACTGGAACAAAGTAAAAACTACATAAAAATTTATTGAACTGAATAATTTATTGATCAATTAAACAAACAATCAATGTAAAGATCGTAGGCTAAATAACTTGGCTCACTTTTAGCTGGCTACCTTGTGATATTAATGGTCTATGTTTTTGATCTGACAGTGTTGTGGGAGATAAAATAAGGAATGCTCATTCTGAAAAATTACTTGTTTCACTTTCAACCATGAATTTTTAAGAATCTTTGATTGCAATTTCCAGTCTGAGGATTTCCCTCTCATAGTTTCTCTTCATCTAAACCTCTCCAGATGGGACCTTTGGATTAGAGCCCTTATAAGAAGAGACATACAAGAATAAAAGAGTTTACTTTCTCCTCTTGCACACCTCATCGTGACATGTAAGGAAATCAGGAAGACGGCTCTTACTCGAGCCAAACCACTCTGAAACCCTGATCTTGCATGTCCAGTTCCACTGCTCTGAGAAATAAACTTCTGATGTTTAAGCCACTCAGGCTACGGAACTTGGTATAGCAGCCCAAAATGACTAGCTCCGATCTTCAACACTGGCACTACACTGTAATTCTGATACGGAAAAAATATAACTCCTGACCTGCCGGGTATCTGTCAAATGAGCCAAGTTGATAACCCCCAAATATTGAACAGAGGCCTCCAAACGACCAAGGAGTTTAAATATAAGAAAAGTTTATTAAAAGAAAGCTCCTGAGTGACAGGAGGAGTCCCAAAAGGGGGTGGCTCTCATTCAGGTGTAATTTACACAGCAAAATTACAGTGGGGGCAACAACATGGGTCAAACTGCTATTGACATACAGGGTTATAGGTATAGCTATTTAGCTAATACCAATTCAACAGAAAAGCAAGTCATGTAGCAAGAGTATATGAAAATAACAAAGGAATTCTTGGAAAGGGAGCAGAATATGGATCCAGGTATTTTGGTCACTTACCTAATGTGCTTGATGGGAATCTGGGCCCATTGGATTAGGTGGTGCTAATTACAGTATAATCTCAAATTGTCATTTAACTCTAAGAAGGCGTGCAAGCTTTGCTATTACTTCTCCATCCTGGTTTTCTTCAGATTTGCCCCCAGATTTCCTTGAGGGCCAATCCCTCTCTGACTGTATCTAACTTAGCTGTCTATAATACTTCAATTTTAGTTATACATTTAAAATCTATTTTAACATCTGAGTGTCTGAATCTGCTTGATAAGGCTGCAGCCTCCTTGAGTCTAACCTCCATGATTGCCCCCTCAGTAGCCATGGTTGATTTTCACCTCAGACTTTAACAGCCTACTATAAATGAACAAAACTAGTAGAGTAGTATGTGACGCTTTATAACTAGACCCTGGTGCTGGGAATGTGCTGACTCTTTAGCAAGAGATAAATTAAATAAATTCTGGTTTGTATGAAATCACTTTTGTTCTGTGTTATGGCTGATACATTGTGTCAACTTGGGGAGTCTAGAGGTTTGGCTGAGTGACTCAGCAGGAAGCCAGGGTGCTCACTTTGTACACATCCTGAGCCTGGGAAAGAGGAGGGCATGGAGATTGTGTGAAAGCTACACCTCTCCTGGGTGGAGGTAGCCTGTTTACAATGTAAAGGAAGGAAAGAGGCTGCTTGCAGCCATTCCTCTCTTTTGCTGGTTGTTTTTGCTGTGTTCTGCTGCCCTGAACAGTTTGCCCTCTGCCATGTGCTACTCTGCCTCAGAACCAGCCAATGGCCTGAAACTTATGGCCTGAAACTTCCACAAACTGTAAGCTAAATAACCTTTCCTTTCTTCATTTTGGGCGTTGAGTATTTTGTCTCAGCAATGAGGGAAAAGTAACGAACACATTCTGCCAAATACGCATGGCCCAAATTATTGAGATCCATTTGATCTTGTTGCCATGATGGCCATGCTTCTCTCCCCAGTAAATTGCAGTCTGTGAGTTCCTGGATCTATCTTCCTGTTTTCTATGATCTTAAAGTACTTTGGAGCCAGTTCCTAGACACTGTATTAGTTAGCTTTCAACTGCTAGACACACTACCCAAAGCCCATAACTTAAAGGAGAGATCTTATCTGGCTCATGTTTTAAAAGGATTCAGTGCATGTTCAGCTGGCTCATCATGGCAGAAGGACATGGTCAGCAAAGCTGCTCAGTTTGTGGCCCTCAGGAAGCAAAGCAGAGGAACAGAGCCAGGGCAAAAAGGGTGCAAGATCAATCATAGACCCCAAGGCTGTGGCTTCATGACCCTTCCGGATACACCCAGAAGTGTGCTGCCCTGATAGTCTCCATGGAGCTCAAAGCCAAACAAGTTGATATTCCCTATAATCATCACAAACTGGGACCAAGTTTTCTGCAACACTGAGCTTGGCCCTTACTCATTTTGATCTTTGGAACCTGTCATTTATATCATTACAATCACAAGTGTTTAGCATGTTTATTAACAATAGTTTTAAACAGACACAGATAAGAGTATTTAAAATAGAAATAAAATCTGATCTCATAACCAGTGAAATCTGCAACTACAAAGTTCTCACTCATGGTCTCACTTCATGTCTTCTTACCAAATGAATATTTAAATTCACAAATGAAAGTGGTGGTTCCAGCTGACCCCATTATGCAATAAAAGCAATTATGCAATTATTACTGGTGATGCTGTCCCTGTATCCCCCACATCTATGGATGCAATTAACTGCAGATCCAAAATATTTAGGGAAAAAATACAAAAGTACTGAACATAGACTCTACTTCTTGTGATCCTTTCCTAAGTAATATAGTATTACAACTATTTACACAGCATTTACTTTGTATTAGGTATTATAAGTAATCTACAGATTATTTAAAGTATACAACAAGATAGGCTATATACAAATGTACCAATTTACATGAAGGAGTTGAGCATCTCCAGATTTTGGAGTCAGCAGAAGGATCCTGGAAGAAACTTCTGCAGATACCAAAGGACAATTATGTGTTCAAACACACAAGGAAAGGTCTACTAATTGTGTATTATGCTTTTACTAAAATCTTGGCATATGAAAGAGTTTACAGGTCACTTCCAGAGTATAGCTAAAAATATTTATGAAAGAAATTGTAGAACTTTTTTATAATCTACTACCGACATTTGAAGACAAAGAAAAGGGCTATTCTTGCAATTGAGAATTTCACCTCGCTTCACTTCTCTAATCAGGTATTTTTTTACTCCTGTCCAAGGACAAGTGGTGAGTAAAAGAAGGTACTCAGAATGCATTCTCCTTCATGAAAAAATTAATACATAGTGAAATAAACAATATGAACTACGGTTGTTATGCAGCATTAGTATTCAAACTAGAAATAGGGCAAGAAATATATGAATGGTAGGATAAATCTAAAATTGTAAGGTAATATAATTCCAAAAAATGTATATAACAATTATGAAATGCACATTTTTAACAGTTTAGCTTTTATACAAAAGTCTTAACATCTCACAAATAATAAAATGTAGAGTAATTCTTTCAAAAATTTTAAATATCTTGAGACCTACAAAAATAATCAGGGAATATGGAGGAAAACATAAATGTTTCACATAAGTTTGAGCCAAATAAATAGCTTACCAATTGATTGCAAACCCTTGACCTGTGGTATACACATTTGTAGACTAGAAAATAATAAATCTAAAAGACTGCAAATAGAAAGAAGCCATTCCCAAACAAAAGAGAACATGAAAGCTCGTGGGATCTACCTGCCTTCCTGGGTTCCAATACCCAGGTGGGGTATTGGTATTGGTGGCCCATCTTTTCCTACCTGAAATAGTATCCTCAAGTTCACCAACATGTTGCTTTTTTATTATTTGGATGAGATGAGATAAAGTATGACACCTAGTAGCTTTTAGAGAATTTGACATCTAGGAAAGAAAAAACAATAAGAAACAAGGTATAGTAAAAAATATAACCTTTGAATCATAGTTTGCAACTTACGAATAATTCTCATCATGTCACATAATAAATGGATACACTTAAATGCTGAGTTGCAGTATACCCGTAATCCAGCACAATGGAGGCTGGGGCAAGAGGATCACAAATTCTAGTCTAGGCAAGTTAGTGAGATCCTGTCTCAAAATAAAAAATTTAAAAAGACGCTGAGGATGTAGCTCATAGGTAGAGGGCCGTGAGTTCAATTCCCAAACAAGCCAATAAAAATTGTTGAATTGCCTACTACAGATTTTATTACTGTAGAAATTTGGAAAAGAAAAAGATTAGTATGAGTAGTGATAGCTTCAGAGGCCTTAGTTAATGGCACGTTTTTAAGTGGGCTTTAGAAAAATTGCAAGAGAATGATCTTGGGCTAGAATGTTCACTGCCTCTGAAATAGTCAAACACTGGTAGAAATATTACTTAAACATTTATTTAGGTAAAAAAGACCACATGTCTGCCATTGGAAAAACTTTCTAGTTCATTGGTGCACTTGAGTGCAAAGCCTGCATCTGGTTAGAGTACCATTATCAAGCCGAGGACTTTTTTAAAAACATAGAATTCCTACAAGTGACTGAAACAAAATCTTCAGAAGTGTAAAGAATTTATAGTTTTTACAAACCTCAGGTAACTTTGGTGGTTGGCCTGGCCTAACAATTGCTGGATTTGAGGTACATGTATATATTATTTGTCAAGAAGCTTTTCTTATGACTGACAACCATCACTAAGATGTGCAATGGTTATCTGAATGGGACTTGCTGCCTTTGGCAGTGGAGTGCTCCGCATTGAACCCACCCCCCTCTTTGAACATTTCCTGTACTTCCTGGCTCTGCAGTGCTCATGTGCCTTCAAGAGTGTCTCAGGTCAAAGCCAAAGGAGAGTGTACTTATGAGAAGATGGGAAGGAAAGTGTTTAGAACTGTGTTGGTGAAGGCCATGGGAAGGTGGTCTTTGGTTTTAAGAAGGAGAACACATGAATAAGAGAACAATAATTAATTGTCTGTACTCCAATAGTGCAACACCCTTACTTCAAAACAATAATTTTTAATAACAATATTGCAAAGTTGTATGATTCTAAAGAAATAAAGCAAGCCTTTTAACTACTTTTTACTCTAAACCACGTGTTAGTATTTAACTCGATTGTACTCACAAGTCGCTCAAACTTTAGGTGGAAAGTTGTGGCTCCCTCTGGCCACTTCCCTACTAGCTCCCTTGCATCCTGGCTACTGATCAAGACTTTTAAGACTTTGATTCTTGGCAGACTGTAATATGTGAGGTGGGTATGATAGCACTTCAGGTGTCTTGAAGATCAGAGTGAGAAATATTCAGTCAAAAATGAGTTTCTAGCAGCACAGTAAAAATTGTACCATATAAGAAATCCCTTCCTTTGTTCATTGCAGACCACGTGGCACGATTCCTACTAGGAAAGTATCAGGACCTTTAGCTGTCAATCCTACATTTTCCAAAAATCTTACATTCGCTGTCATGAAAAGAATGCTTCAGAGAGCAAGCCCTACTATTATGTTCACAAAAAGAATAATATGCATTACATGAAATAAATATAAACTTATAAAACAATTATATATATATAATATACATTCATTTGGCAACTGCTAAGTGTCTTCTCTGTGCCAGGAATTATGTGCTAGAGATGGGGTTGGAACATGCCTGAACTATTAAAAACTGGGTGGTCCCTTCATAATGAGGCTGTCTAGATTAAGTTCAATGAAACTTGAACAATTGATAGGTGCATTTTTATGCTGGGATATCCATGTACAATGTGCAAGCAACTGTAGGTGCAAGACTCTACCTTAATAGCTACATGAGTGGCAGATGGCATTGCTCCTTAACATTAGCCTTTATGAAAGATATTGTGTTCTGCTTCCTTCAGACTCCCCTTTCTTGAATCTTATGAGAGTTTCCTTCCCAGCAGAAGTCAAAATTTAAACATCAAAAATATTATTTTTGAAATTATTATTTCAATTGCTGAGGAGGAACAGGAGAATAGAAAAGATGGTCTGAGGATAACACAAGAAGCAGCAAGTCTCCAGCTTTGGCAGCCTCAAAAACGCAAAAGTGAAAGGCTTTGCTCTGAGAAGAAAGCTGCAGAGTACCATGTTCCAGAATGGCAGCAGCCACATCATGTTCCAGAATGGTGGTGGCATAGACAGTTTGTTCCTCAGAATTGGATTGAGAGTGCTCAGCGATCCAGGCACTCAACCGTTACAGCCAAGAAACAGAAAAGCCTGGTTACTGCTCCCACTGGCAGCAGACCTTGGTAGCATCCACTTGGGGCTGGTTTTAGGCATATACAGAATGCAAGAGTTGTGGGGTTAAGAAGGCTTCCACCGAGATTTCAGAAGGCCTGGGAAGCCAGGCAGTGTGCCCCTGAGAGGGTAATATGTGAATCTGTGAGGGCGAAGCCAAAGGTGCAATGGAGACCTCAGAAGCTTGGAAAAGCCAGAAATATTGATCATGAGAGGAAAACTGTAAGGAAGGAGCATAACGAGCCTAAAAGAGAAATCATGGGAGCTATAACCACCAGAGGTGTCATACAGGGGGAGTGATCCAAGCCCTTTGACTCTCACAATTTGCCACAGATGCTGCACAGGGAAATATAAGACTTAATGGTTTCCCCCCAGATTTTGGACTTACTTTGGTCTCAAACATTTGTATTGCCATTTGTAACTTTTGGATTGAAAATGTTTAGCATATCTCACCAAACCAGAGGAAAAAATCCTAAAATTCATTTGTAAACAGGAGAGCCCTGGAATAACAAAGGCAATCCTAGGCAACAAAGGTAAGGCAGGAGGCATTTCAATCCCTGACTTGAAATTATACTGCAAAGCTGCTGTGGTACAAATCAGCATGATATCGGCAAGAAAACAGATCTGAGAATCAATGGAACAGATTAGAAGACAGAGACACACACAAGTACAAACACACTCAGCCACCTTATCTCTGATAAAGTAGCCAAACATGTTCACCATAAAAAAGATAGCCTCTTTAATAAATGGTGCTGGAAAAATTAGCTACCAATATGCTGAAGACTAAAACTAGACCCATGTCTATCCCACCATGTACTAATGTCAAAATGAATCAAAGATCTAAATATTAAAACAGAAACACTAAATCTACTGGAAGAGACGGTAGATAGAAATCTTGAAAAAATGTGTGCAGACAGAAATTTCATGAACAAAATGCAAAGTGCATAGGAAATACTTCAAAGAATCAACAACTGGGATCTCATCTTATTAAAAAAGATTTTTCACATTAAAAGAAATTACTACAGAGTGAAAAGACAACCCACAGAGTGGGAAAAATTTTTAATCAACTGTCCCTCACACAAAGGATTTATACCTAGAACATATAAAGAATTGAAAAAATTCAGACTCCCCAAATTCAAAGACCCAAACCAAAAATGGGTGTCTGAGAGGAATACACACTTCTCAGATGAAGAAATACAAATGTCAAATAAATAAATACATGTAAAAGTTCAACATCATCAGTCATTTGGAAGATACAATTTAAAATACCACTGAGATTCCATTTCACTCTAGAAAGAATAGCTATCATCAAGAAATCAAACAATAACAAATGTTGAAGGAACTGCAAGGAAAAAGAAACCCTTCTCCACTACTGGTAGGAATGCAGACTGGTGCAACCACTATGGAAATCAGCATGCTGTTTCCTCAAAAAGTGAGGATTTGAAGTCCCATTCAACCAAGCTATTCCCCTTCTGAGTATCTTCTCAGAAAAACTGAGAACATCATACCACAGCGATATATGTGCACCCATGTTTATAGCAACACAATTTGTAGTAGCTAAATCTTGGAAACACCCCACATGCCCATCAACTGAGGAAAGGATAAAAAAGATGTGGTATTTTTATACAATGGAGTACTACTCTGCCATAAAGAAGATAAACTTTGAGACTTTTATAGGTAAATAGGTGCAACTTTAGACCATCCTCATAAGTGAAATAAATCAGTCTCATGTTTAAACATTGTATTGTTTCCCTGGTGTGAGAAATTGAAATAATTGAGATCTGAAATGTACAACAGATACTGTGAAATGAGAAGAAATTCTTTAAAAGGAAAAAGAAACCAGGATAGAGAAAAGGAGAAAGGAAGGAGGGAAAAGGGTAGAAAAATGCAAGTTAGCTCTACTATTAGTGTCTCTTAGTTCGTTGAAAAGGAAGGTTTGTGCTAATACTGGACAATTTTTTATGCCCATATCTTGTACTCTGAAAAACTACTTGGAAGATGACAATATGCAATGTATTAACTTTGTTATTCCCCTATTACTTTGTTATGAAATTTTATTTTAACTTTTTCCCCTAAAATAAAAAAAGTTTATCTTGTTCTACTGAATGATGGAAGTGTTTAACTTTTAATTTGTACAGGGACTTGAAGCTAAGAGTTTGCCTTATACCTAAGAGGAGATAAGATTTAGACTTTTCAGCAATGCTGAAACTTAGAACTTTAGTGACTCTTGCAGATGGACTAAGTGCCTCTTGCATAAAGGGATGTGCAAGAGTCTTTCGGGGGCAGAATGCTATGGCTCTAACATAACATAATGTTGATAGACCTAATACTGGTTCTTAGGGATTTTTAAACATATGTGACAATGTTCAAGTTGTGAAATGATAAGAATAAGCATGTGTTTGTATCTGAACACTGACTTAAAGAAATGTGTGTGGTTGCCAAGTTGATAAGGGGTGGATTGTAATGGTTGATAACATTGTGTCAACTTGAGAGGTGTAGAAGTTTAATTAAGTAACTCAGCAGTTCTACATCCTAGGGTGTAGAGGACATTCCCTAGGGTGACTGTTTACCATACAGGATGTTGTAATTGCTGATTCAAATTGTGTCAAATTGAGAAGTTCAGAAGTTTAACTATGTGACTTAGCAGGGGCCAAGGTCCTCACTTTGTAAACACCTTGATCCTGTGCAAGAGGAGGACAGGGGGATGATGTGAGTGCTGCTCCCACGTGGAGGGGATTAGTCTGCTTACAGTATAAGGGAGGAAAAGGGGCTTTCTCTCTCCTTTTTGCTCTTCTTGCTTTTGCTGCCTTCTGCTGCCATGAACTGTTGCCCCCTTGTTGTGCCACCCTGCCTTGCAGCCAGATGATTATGAACTGAAGTCCCCATGAACTATGAGTTAAATAAACCATTCCCTCATTAACTTTGGGTATTGGATGTTTTGTCCCAGCAATTAGAGAAAAATAAATAAGTCACTGATTGTGTCTTTCTCCAAATAGTTACTGTTCACAATTCTAATCCTCCTTGAAGTAATAAATACCTCTGACCTATTTCCCATTGTAAGAGATTGATATTTCAAAATAACGTCTCAGTACATATGGCAATGCACAAAACTATGTGAAGGTGATATAGAAGACTGGATTGTAGGCTTACATTGTCTATTAAAGCATAGAACACTCTGGTAGGTGTCATCATCCCCTATCTTATGGACATGGTAGCTATGATTCAGTCTGTGGCCACTCTCACAGTGGGTTATTGCATTTTAAATTTTACATATAAAAGGAAACTAAACCGAAGTAACAGCCCCACTTTTCAGCCCTATTATAGGCCAAATAATAACAATGGATGATAATTACTAATTGTTAAATATTTTTCAAGCCTACCTTGTGCATTTTATGTTATCGAACTCTTGGCTTCTTTAAAGCCACCTTATGATATTGGTAATATTATTAATACCATTTGATATTCAAGTCAACCTGGGCTTCTAGAGCTAATGTAACTGTCCAAAGGCATTGTATCTGGTATGTGTTTGAGCCTGAATATAAAGTCAGACCTGACCCACGACTTGTGCTCTCAGTAATTATTCTATACTATCTGTACAGCTAAAAGAAATAAATAAAATTTGAATATACATCATCAGAAAGTACACACTAGAGAAAGCATGTTACTCTTCTTGTTTTGTCCTCTATCAAGTATTAGAATACAATTTCATTGTGACACTATTTATGTAAGGGTTTACATAATCTGAACCATTTGTACACCCTTTTATCATATGACATTATCTCTTACTACTAATTTTCAGTACAGTAATAAGTCATCCAACATTAGTATGTATTTTTAAAGAAAACAAACTTTTTTGAAAAGTATTTATAGGATCTTTGTCTTATAGCCTTTCACACTCTTAATGGTCTATTATATTTACCACAAAAATACCTTAGGCAATATTCTTTATACACTTTAAGCCTTTCTTTGACTCTCATGAAAATGAATCTCACTTGATAATTCACTGTATAGAATTTCACCATTCTAATTATGAGGCATAGACAACATAGCTTGCAAAATCCATTCTTCCATTTAGTCAATGTTTTTGATTGCCTGTGATGATCCAAGCACCAGTTTTGTACTAGTGGTGACAGTTAGATACATTGGTGAGCCAGAGATACAGTCCTACCCTCATGAAGCTTGGAGCCTACAAGCAAAAGTAGGCTCCAGCAACAAGCAACAAGCAAAAAGTAAAAACAGTTATAAACTAATAACTGTTTTAAGTTCCCCCCAGGAGAAAGTATATAGTACCTCAATGTTCTATAACAGAAGGATTTAATTGAGTAGTGATTTGAGAGAGTATTTCTGGGAAAAATAACAGCTGAACAAAGGACAAATTTAGTAACTTGGGTGGGGCAGGAAAAAGCACTGGAGCCTGAATGAGAAGTGTGGCAAAGGTTCTATTGTTCGTAAACAATGTGGAACCCAGGATATGCAGGAAATGAAGACTAGCCAGCCTGATTTCTACAAAGGCAAGGGAGTTTCTCTGGAACAGCTTGAGGTAAAATTGGGTCAAACCCAATAGAGCTATGTCATCTTCACCTTATGAGTAACAAGAAGCTGGTGAAGGGTTTGCAGGATTGGAGAATGGCACAATCAAATTTACACTGTATCCCTATTTTAAATCTGACTAGACTTTGTAGAAATGAGTTTATCATATTTAGAAAGCACAGATGGACATGGAGATCATGGCAGCCATTCATGTAAGAATTAGTAGGAACATAGACACATGGAAAAAGAATCGGGGGGAAAAGTTAAGTACATCTGAGAACTAGTCAGGAGGCAGGAATGGGCAGGAATGTCAGCAATACTGCAGGCTGGTCCCTTCCATTAAAACAACTAAATTATAGATTTTTAAAAATGATAAATAATCTTTAAATGCCAAGGACCAGGCAGGATATGCTACTTTCCAAGTTAAAGAAAATGATAAGAATAGCACCACAGCCATTTATACACAGAAGACATTTGCTGAATCTGATGAAGAAAACAACTTCATTACTCATATTCTCACAGGTTATGAACAGGGAAGGAAAGTCCAGAGTTAAGCCTTCCACCTACTTCTCAGGATGGAAAACAATTTGCTTTGACATTCAGAAGCACTATGTCAAGCGGAAGTGGTTTCCTAGAGTATCGTAAAACGTATGGGTTTTTCACTTTCAGATTTCTTAATATTTGTTCTCTGGGTGGTCCTGGTCCAACATATTTCAAGTTATTAATTTACTTTAAATAAGATTAAGTCAGTTTCAGATTGCTTACTTCTTCAGGGTACTGGTGGAAGCAAAGGCAACAAAATTCTAGATGGAACTGCCTATAGGAAAAATATTCTCTGCTAAGATATTTCTATTTCTGTATGGTCCCAGGACTTCTAGGCAAAGAAAACTGGCAAAACAGTTAAAGGACTGTCAAACACAAAACATACCTTAGTAGTAACACATGGGATACCATTCTGCAGGCGTTTCAAGACATAACTCATCAGCCATTTGCTTAAACTCCAAGGAGGTAAAAATCTAAGACTTCTCCTCTTCCCTCTCCTCTCTCTAGAGGATTTGGTTACATTTTAGGGTAATGTTCTCTCATATAAGAAGTCCAGATGTCCTTCACCCTATACAAACTAAGTTTTATAACTTTGAAAATCCTCTTATGTGGTATAACTTGGTTCCATGCTGAAGGAAACATTTAGTCTTAATCACATCACCCTATTGAGAATTAAGTAATGGTCAACTGGTTCTGTTAAGAAAAATAGTGTATTCTGATGCATATATATATATATATATATATATATATATATGTGTGTGTGTGTGTGTGTGTGTGTATATATATATATATATATATATATATATATATATATATATATCCTTATCCTTAACTTTATATCTTATGAGTAAGGATATATATATCCTTATCCTTAACTTTAGGACTTAATCGCTATAAATATTTGTTAGAAATATAAACTGTACTTTTGTGTGTGAATTATTCAAGGAAATACATAGCCACTCCTGTTCAACATAATACTTGAAACATTAACAAGAGCAGTTAGGAGATATAAACGATATGAGCAGTAAAGAAAAAAGTGAAATGATCATGACTTGCAGAAGACATGATCTTCATAGAAGATCCTGCTCCTGAAATCCAACAGGAGGCTTAGAATTCTTAACCAAATTCATTAATGTGGCAGGATCCAAAATCAACACACAAAAATCAATCACATTCCTATACAAAAATAAGGAAACCACTGAAAAAGAAATTAGGAAAAAATACCATTCATAATAGCACCAAGAAAAATATAAATACTTAGGAATTAACCTAAAGAAGTGAAAAGCCTCTACAAGGAAAATTACAGCACTCTGAAAAAAGGAAATTGAAGAAGACATCAAAAAATGGAGAGAACCCAACTGTCACAAAGAGTTAGATCAACCAGACAAAAAAATCAGCAAAGAAATAACAGAACTAAACAAAAATTGTGAACAAAATATCTAATAGACATTTACAGAGTATTCTACCATTCTTCTGAGCTGCACATAGGACATTCTCCAAAATAGACCATATACCATCCCAGAGAATATGCTAAAGTAAATGCAAAGGAATTGAAATTATTCCATGCATAGTATTGGACTATAGTGTAATGAAATTGGAAATTATTGACAAGAGAAATCACAAAAACTCCATAAACGCATGGAAATTAAATAGTAACCTCCTGAACAACTAATGGGTTACAGATGAAGTTAAAGAAGAAATTAGACAATATCTACAGTCAAATGAAAACGCAGATGCAACTTAAGAGAACCTGTGGGATGCAATAAAAGCATTCCACAAAGTAAAAATTTATAGTAGTGAATTCTCATACCTGGAAAGCAGAACAAAGCCCTAGGATATAGCTCAGCAGCACAAATACCTGCCTGGCAAGTATAAGGTCCTGAGTTTGATTCCCAGTACAAAAAAAAAAAAAAGAAAGAAAGAAAGAAAACAGAATACACAAATACACAAACTTATGCTGCCCCTCAAGCTTTCAGAAAAAGAAGAGTAAGTCAAGCCAAAGGCCAAAGAAGGGAGGAAATTATAAAGATCAGAGCAGAAATTAATGCAGTGGAGACTAAGAAAACAGTACAAAGAAGTAATGAATCAAAGAGTTGGTTCTTTAAAAGAATAAGTAAAACTGAGAAATCCCTAGCCAACTTTATCAAAAAAAAGGAAAGAAAACACTCAAATTCATGCAATAAAAAATGAAAAGGATGAAATCACTACAGATCCTACAGAAATTCAGAAGACCATCAATACCTACTTCAAAAATCTTTTCCCTCCTAAGATGGAAAACACAGAGGAAATGGACAGATTCTTAGATACATGTGAATTACCAAAGCTGAATCAAGAAAATATAAAAATCCTGAATAACTCTATATCAGTCAAAGAAATGGAAAAGGTAATAAAAAATTTACCGACAAAGGAAAGTTCAGGTGATGGATTCAGAGCTGAATACCACAAGAAATTTAGAGAAGACTTAACACCAATTCTTCTCAAACTATTTAATGAAATTGAAAGGGAAGAAATTCTCCCTAACTCATTCTTGATACCCAAACCAGAGAAAGACCCAACCAAAAGAGAGAACTACAGGCCTATCTCCCTAGTGAACATATATTAAAAAATCCTCAATAAACTACTAGAAAACAGTGCAACAAATCATCAAGAAGATTATACATCACAACCAAGTGGGATTCATCCCAGAATTGCACTCATGGTTCAATACACACAAATCAATTAATGTTAAACACCATGTCAACCAAACTAAAGACAAAAATCACATGGTCATCTAAATAGATGGAGAAAAAGCTTTTGATAAAGTCCAACATGCATCCATGATAAAAAGAAACCCTACAGAAAGTCAGAATAGATGGTCTTTACCTCACCTGGATAAAAGCCATCAATGACAAACCAATACCAACATTATACTAAACGGATAAAAACTGAAAGCATCCACTTCAAAATCAGGAACAAGGCAAGGATGCTCACTGTCACCATCCCTATTCAATACAGTGCTGGAAGTATTAGTTAGAGCAATTAGACAAGAGAGAGAAATAAAAGAAATAAGGATAGGAAAAGGAGAAGTGAAATTATCATTATTTGCAGATGACATGGTACCGTACATTGAGGACCCCAAAAACTCCACCAAAAGACTTGTAGATTTAATAACCAAATTCAGTAGCATAGCTGGATACAAAGTCAACACTAAAAAATTAATAACATTTCTGTACACAAACAACAAATACACTGAGAGAGAAATTAGGGAAACCAAAACTTTTACAATAGCTTACAAAAAAAGAAAACCTAAGAGTCAATCTAATGAAGGAAATAAAAGATCTATACAGTAAAAATTATAGTACTCTGGAAAAAGAGATAAAAGAGGATTTCAGACATTGGAAAGATATTCCTTCCTCATGGATAGGAAGAACCAACATTGTGAAAATGGCCATACTCCCAAATTGTTGTGCAGATTCAATGCACTCCCCATTAAAATACCATTAGTATACCACTCCAATCGAGAGAAAACATTCCAAAACTTCATCTGGAACCAGAAGAAACCTAGACTAGCAAAAGTAATCCTGGGTGACAAAGGAAAAGAAGAAGGTCTCACCATCCCTGATTTGAAATTATCCTACAAATTACTGTGGTAAAATCAATGTGGTACTGACAAAAAAACACACCTGAAGATCAATGGAACAGATTAGAAGATGCAGAAACAAGTACAAAACCACTCAGTCACCGTTATCTTTGACAAAGGGGCCAAGCATATTCACTGGAAGAAAGACAGCCTCCTCAATAAATGGCGCTAGGAAAACTTGCTCTCCACATGCCAAAGACTAAAATTAGACCCAGATCTATCACCATACACTAAACTAAAGTCAAAATGGAGCAAATGTCTAAATATTAAAACAGAAACACTAAATTTACTGGAAGATAAATTAGGTAGAAATCTTCAAGACATATGAATAGGTAGAGAGTTCATGAACAGAAAGCAAACTGCATGGCAAATACTTCAAGGAATCAGCAGCTGGAATCTCATCTTATTGAAAAGTTTTTTCACATCAAAAGAAATCACCAACAGAGTAAAAGGAAAACCCATGAATTAGGAAAAGATTTTAACCAGCTTTCCCTCAGATAAAGGACTTCTATCTAGAACATATAAAGAATTTTTTTTAAAAAAAGCAGGCCCCCAAAATTCAATGACCCAACCCAAAATAGGTATCTGAGATGAATACACACTTCTCAGATGAAGAAATACAAATGGCAGATAAACATATGAAAAATGTTCAACATCATTGGTCGTTCAAGAAATGCAAATTAAAACAACACAGAGTCCATTTCACCCTAGAAAAAATGGCTATCATCATGAAAATAACCAACAGCAAATGCTGGAGGGGAAATTATACTGCTGTGGGGAAAAAAGAACACTGCTGGTGGGGATGTAGCCTGGTGAAACCCTTGTGGAAATCAGTGGGGAGATTCCTCACAAAACTAGGATGAGAGGTCCCATTTGACCCAGCTATTTCCCTTCTGGATATTTTTCCAGAAAGACTGAAGACATCATACTACAGTGATATATATGCGCCCATGTTTATAGCAGCACAGTTTGTCATTACTAAATCTTGGAAACAACCCAAATGCCTATCAACTGAAGAATGGACAAAATGATGTAGCATTTTTACACAACAGAGCATTATTCGGCTATGAAAAAGATAAACTTGAGGGCTTTATAGGTAAATGGTTGTAAATAGAGACCATCCTCATAAGTGAAATAAAGCAGACCTGCATGTACAAACATCATGTTGTCTCCGTAGTGTAAGAACATGAATAGTGAATAAAACCCAAAAGGTATAATAGATAGTGTGAAAGGGAAAGAAATTGCTCGAAGGGAAGGAACAACTGGAATGAGGGAAAGGCAAAAAGAAAGAAAGAAGGGGAAAATATATATGTGTACACAAGGGTAGCCAGGATAATTGTATGACTAATGTCTATCGGTTTATTGAAAGGAACAGAAAATGCTTAAAAATTTTTTCTGACTAATTTTGCACGTTTATATCTAGTAATCTGAACAAATCATTTGAAGACAACAATATGCATATAACAACCATTGTTGAATTCCTACCATCATGTTTAGGGAAGCTCTCTGTCATTTCTAATGCCTTGTTTATTATTTTTATTCTCTTTAACTGTTTGATCAATCTTGCATTCTTACATCTGGTGATCTTCATTGAAGGTAACAATATATAGTATTACAACTGTTGTTAATTTCCTATCATCTTGCTTTGAAATTCGATATCATTTTTATTGTTTTTGTGGTGTTTTGTTTTTATTTTTGTTGCTATTTTGCTTTTATTCTTTTAATTTTTAGATAAAAAATAAATCAAAAAATTGAGAGACATCCCCTGCTCCTGGTTAGGCAGAAAAAAACAATAATCAAAATGGCCACACTTCCAAAATACATATACCGACTTAATGCAATCCCAATAAAAATTCCAACAACAATCTTCACAGAAATGAAGAAAATAATCCTAAACTTCTTGAATAAGAAATTTAAGTGATGCTGAATAGGAAAAGCAAGAGCAAAGTGGAGACAACACAATCCCAAACTTCAAGTTATATTACAAAGCTACTGTGATAAAAACAGCATGGTTCTGGCAGAAAAACAGACACAAGGCTCAGTGGAACAGAACAGAGGATGTAGAAACAACTTCATGCACATTCAACTATTTGATCTTTCACAAAGGGGTCGAGCACATACAATGGAAGAAAGATAACCTCTTAAATAAACAGCACTGGGAAAACTGACTATCCATATGTAGAAAGTTGAATCTTGACCCCTATATCTCACCTTGTGCTAAGTTAAAATCAAAATGGATCAAAGAACTAAATGTTAAAAGAGAATCACTTAACCTGCTGGAAGGTACAAGAGTAAAACTCTTGAAGTCAAAGGCAATGACCTTTGATCAGACCTCCAGCTGCATAGAAAATGATACTGAGAATCAACAAATGGTATAAGTTCAAATTTAAAAGCATCTGTACAGCCAAAGAAACAAGCAACAGAGTAAAAAGAAAACCTGCAGAATGCAAAAAAAAATCCCAACTATTCTTCAGATTAAGGGTTGATATGAACAATATATTTTAAAACTTCAAAAAATTAGACTCCCCCAAAATAAGAGAACCAATAAAAAAAATGGGCAAGTAAACTAAATAGACACTTTACAAAGGAAGGACAAATGTTCAGTAAGTACATGAAAAACTGATTAATGTCATCAGTCATTAGGGAATTGAACAAAAGCAACACTGGGAGTTCATCTCACCCAGAAAGAATGGGAATGTACACTGGTACAGCCACTATAGAAATCAGTATGGAGATGCCACAAAAAATTAAAAATAGTAATTCTTCTTGACTAAGCTATTCTCCTCTAGAGAAGTTAAAGACATCATATGACAGCGATACATGCATATTCATGTTTACAACAGCAAAACCCATAATTGCTACACCTTGGAAGGGGCCTGCCTGTCAATGACTGGATGAAGAAAACGTGTTTACACACAGTGGAGCACTACTCTGCCATAAAGGAGGAAGAATTGAGTCACTTGTAGGAAAATGATTATGGCACCATAACGTTAAGTGAAGTATATCAGACACAAAGTCTTCAATACCACATGATTTCTCTTACGTGAGAAACATAAATTATAAATAAGGACCAAAACAAAAGATAGATAATAGGAAGTAGAGAGATGGACCTTTCTCAAATGGGAACAGGAAGGGCTGGGGATATAGCTCAGTGGAATAAGCGCTTGCCTAGCGAGCGCAGGGTCCTGAGTTCAATCCCCAGTACCGCAAAAAAAAAAAAAAAAAAAAGGCCAAATTTCAAATGGGAACAGGATCAAAAATGGAGGGAGGGCCAGAGGATGAAAAAAGCAATTAAGATGTATTATGCATATAAATCATCCCACACAAGGAATGTAAACATATGTACTGCAAGCATGGATTACTAATATAAATAAATTAAATAGATAAGTATAATAAAAATGAAAAATAAAGTCAAATTTAAAACTGAATGTATATAGGGCTGGGGATATAGCTCAGTGGAATAAGTGCCTGCCTAGCAAGCGCAGGGTCCTGAGTTCGATCCCCAGTACCGCAAAAAAAAAAAAAAAAAAAAAAACTGAATGTATGAACTTTAGTTTAGACAACTGAAAAGAGAATTTGTGATTTGGCAATAGATGAAAAAAATATCCAGAATGCAGCACAGATTATCAAAGACTTGGAAAATATAAAAAAAAAAATGAGGAGATGTAGGAGTCAGGGGGAGATTATCTAACACATATTAAATCAGAGGTTCAGAAGTAGTGAAAAGAGAGAAGTTTAAAAAAACAGTATTGGATAATATAATGTGTAAAATCCTAGAAACGATGAAAGGAACAAAAATACAAATACAAACATATCAACAAGTACAAAGTAGGATTAAAAATACACATAATCAAACTGCAGAGCACGCAGATAAAAGATAGGATTATAAAAGTAGTCACATACAAAAATTGAAAGATCTATTAGTGTATTGCAAGAAATAGTGCTTATATTGTTTGATCAATTTTGCATGCCTATATCTGGTCATCTGAGTAACTACTTTCAAGACAACAATACGCAATAAAATAACCACTATTAATTTCCTATCGTCTTGTTTTGAAATTCTGTATCATTTTTATTGCTTTTTACTCTCTTTAAAATAAAAAAAAATTGAAGAAAGAATATTCGGAGTGATAGCTCTCATCCCAACCATGTTAACAGATATGGAAAAGCAGCAGAATAAGTGCTCACACTATGTTTCTACATTAATCTAAATAATTTTCATGAGTGGTGGTACAATAAAGACATGTTCAAAGTCAAATACAGTGTGTTTACTAATAGATTTACACTAAAGTCAGTTCTATAAGATATACCACAAACCAGAGAAAAGGCAATCTTTAAAATCAGTCAAAGTGATTAAATTATGAGAAGAAAAGAGCAAAACATTTAGAAAAGATACTATTTATAGTGGTACCAAAAATACTAAGTAGGTAGTTATAAATTGAACCAAAGGTACAAAAAATTACTTAGGGAACTAAATTCTTTGTGAGAGACGTCGAAGTTCATGTAATTAGGGAGAAATTTGTGATCATGAATTAGATAATACACTATGTAAATATGTCAGTTTTTCCAATAGATCTTCTATTGCCCTCTAGATTTAATGTACCCCTAATAAATATATATAAGTATATATAGTATAGACTAATAACTATATATATATGCACATTGTCTTGGTTACTTTTTTCTCATTGCTGAGACAAAATACCCAACACCCAAAATGAAGGAAGGAAAGGTTTATTTAGCTTATAGTTCATGGAAGTCTCAGTCCATACTTGGCTGGTTCAGAGGCAGAGTGGCACATGGCAGAGGGCAAACTGTTCATGGCAGCAGAGCACAGCAAAAGCAACCAGCAAAAAGGGAGGAATGGCTGCAAGCAGCCTCTCTCCTTCCCTTACACTGTAAACAGCCGCCCCCCACCCAGGGGGCGTGTAGCTCTCACACAGTCTCCATGCCCTCCTCTTCCACAGGCTCAGGATGAGCACAAAGCACGCACCTTGACTTCCTGCTGAGTCACTCAGCCAAACCTCTAGACTCCCCAAGTTGACACAATGTGTAAACCATAACACACATATATGTAGTATAGACTAATTTTATAGCTGTTTAATTAAAATATTATATTGTTGATCCTAGGAAAACATACAGACCAATGAAAATGAACATAGCCAGATTAGAAATGAACATTTCATATACTACAGAGATTTATTGCAGTTAAATGGGAAATTAGGGACTTTTTAATAAATATGATGATGAAAGTTGGTTCTTTCATTAGTTCATATTGTATTATGTTATATTATATATATAAAGTCACCTCCTAGTGAGTTTATCTTGTATGTATAAGACAAAACTATAAATGTTTAAAAAATAAATATAGGGAAACACTGTCATAAATGTAGACTGTTATAATAAATATATCCATAAAATATCAACAAGCAAAGATGTTTTACTTCAATTACATTAAAATTAAAGTATCTGCTTATCAAAAAATACATCAAATAATATGAAAAGACAACTATTAATTAAAAGGAAAGACTTGTTACACACAAAATTTATGAGTAATAGTTTTGAATATTTATAACAAAACTGCTCTGAGTCAGTAATGAAAAAATAAGTAAATCAATATAAAAAAGGGGAAAGACCAGAATAAGAACTTTCAAATAGACAAAGCCACAATAGCTTGTGTGTGTGTGTGTGTGTGTGTGTGTGTGTGTGTGTGTGTGTGTGAAAAGATGCCAACCACAGTAAGAAAATAACTAAACTGAAACCGTGGCAAGATGCCACTGATCATCCACAAATTTGAATAATAGTAAAAGGTCAAATAGCATCAAGTATTGGTATGATACAGAGCAACAGAAACTCACATATTACTACAGGTAAAAGTGTTCTTTCATGTTCTTACTTTGGAAAACAGCTTGAAGAGAAAAGTGCATATTCTACAGTCCAGGAATTTCACTGGCTATATACCCCCAGAGAATATACTGTATGCTAGCATACGTGTGTCTGGATGTATTCAATTTACATGTTGATAGACTGGATAAATCCATGGCGGCCTATTCACATGGTATATTAGTGTACTAAAAATAAATTTAAAAAGGAAGGGAGGGAGAGGACAGGGGAGAGAGGAGGGAAGGAAGGTGTGAAGGACCACTTTCACAGGGTTATATGTCTCTAAAAATTTATAAAACTAATATATCTGAATAGGAATGACCTAAGATTGCTTTAACTCTCCTTCACCAAACCAACTCACCAGAGTGACATTAGGATGACCAAGAATATTCTTATTTGGTTAAAGGAAAGTTGATCAGGAAATACATTTTTAATGAGTTTTAGTAGAATGTGGATAAATACCTCTATATATCGAGGCTACTCTCAGAGGATATAAAGTTGTAAATAGTTACATAATGTGATATCGGTGCAGAGATGGAGGGAGAGGGAGGGAAGGAGACGTTAGGCTTTAGTCACTATGTCTGGATGAGGCTGAATTATCGCTAGGCATTCTTCAAGTAGAAGTGAAAGGCGGGAGATTATATTATGGTATGAACATGCATTACTGTGTCAGATACCAAAACTTTCATAAATACTGAGGCAGATGGCTGCAGTGCATGGAACCAGAAACTTATCTGTGGAAAATTCTTCCAAACCATTCATGCACAAAACAAAGTTCATAGAAAGTTTCCTAAATTTGTCAATTATCATAAAAGTTTTCATGTATTACTGATTACTTATTTTTTATTTGTGTTGGTACATGCTTATTTCTTATTTATTGGTTAGGTGTTTTTATTAGCACACAGTTGCTATTTGCCAACACATCCATCGTGGGGAATTTGTACCTGTACATAATATATCTTCATTCTTCTTCTTTCTTATTCCCTTCTCCTCCTATCAATGTTTTTCCCCCTCCCCTTTTACAAAAGTTTTGTCTCCATTCTTTCCTTCCAGTCTCTTTTGAAAAATTCCTTTTTCCCTCTCTTACCTTCCCCCTCAGCCCTCCCTTATTCCCCTTCCCATTTGAATAAGTTTTTTCTAATTTCCAATCTCTATTTTGCTTCTTATTTACCCTTTGGGTTTCTCACACAAGTGAAATGATACGCTATTTAAACTTGTGTGTCTGATTTATCTCCCTTAAAAT
This sequence comes from Dinomys branickii, assembly GCA_004027595.1. Taxonomy (NCBI): domain Eukaryota; kingdom Metazoa; phylum Chordata; class Mammalia; order Rodentia; family Dinomyidae; genus Dinomys; species Dinomys branickii. The sequence continues at coordinate 115,744 of PVLD010002185.1, forward strand.
TATGGTCTTAAGATAGAATGCATCTGTTAACTGAAAAATGTCTCAGGATTATCCTTCTTTATAGCAGAATAGTATTCCATTTAATATAAATACACTTTCTTTATGGATTCATCTGTTAAATATTTTTAAACTCAAATTTCCCTAAGGGTATTAATGCATTTTAAATTTTTTTCTCACATATGCTAGAGGCTACAAAGAATAATTATAACTTTCTATAACATTCCCTCCCTCATTCTAGAACATCCTTGCTATAGAAAATCATGTTATACAATCATTGTCAATGAAGAGAAAAATGAAGATGAAAGATGTCCTGACAATGCTTTGAAAGAGAGACACATGAGTGATAATTAAAGATATTGTCATTTTCTGTATTTGATAGAATTTAATAGTTTTCTTTTTTTGTTGTTGTTGTTTGTGTTTTTGTTTTGGCAGGGGCATTTTTTTGGTGGTAGCCATTGTTACTAGGGCCTTGCACACACTAGGCAAGAGTCCTGCCACTGAATTACATCCCCAGCACTTTGTGACCTTTCTAAAGTGGATGACTTCTTTTTATTTATTTCCTCTATAAATGCTTATTTCCATGCCAAATTTTATATCTCTAATTTTTCTTTTTCTTGAGGTGCTTAGAAATCCCATGATCTTTAGTTTCATAGGACCCAGATCCACCCAGTCCGATGCTACATTTCCCAAGGGAGGGTGTCAGTGCTCAGTAAAGTTCTCACGCTAGAAGGGCACAGTTAGGACCTGTCGGAGCCCTTCTCAAGGAAACGTACACACAGGAAAATGCGACACGCCCTGTGCTGTTTCAGCTTTCTGACCCACGGAGCTGTGGTCACAGCCCTTCGACTCCCCCCATGAGCATTTCTTTCTACTTCCCTTTTCTTTTGTTCCCACTCTGCTAAGTAATGATTTTACGTCCACTTGCTAACACCTCTTCTAGAGCGTCTACCATTCATTAACTTACCTCTCCTTTTCCAAGAGATCGGCCTCATTCTTACCCATCTCTGCTGTATCACAAAGGCCAACACTGCTCATTAATCAGTTTTCTGTTTCAGACCCTAAAGAATTAGCCACTGAAACCCTTCTCCACCTGAAATTCCTGCACGGCCACTGGTTTCCTTCCTGAGGGACTCCAGTCTCATTACTGGCCCTACTAGAAAAAGCAAGTTCACAGCACCCTGACTTTTCCACTGGCCCCTTCTTTCTGCCTGAGCAGCAGAGGAACTCCATTACCAACATGTGGGCAATGGGGTCTCAAGAATTCAGGGTTGAGTGATTATATTCCCCGCAGTTGTGCTTTGACCCACCATGCGGTCATTCATAAAGGACAAATACATAGCCTAATTCTGCTCTTTCAAACATCACCTGGTTTAAATGATTTCCTATGAGCAAACAGGCCCCGCCAGCACCCTTTCCAACATAGTCATGCAGACAAATTGTGCTCTCACGTTACAAATAACTAGCTTCCTAAATGATTGTGGGGCATAAACTGCTGATGTCCCGAGTAAAACAATTACCTCCTTTTGGTTTGTAAAGCTATAAAACTCCCTTCCATGATTCTGTAATTGGGGCTGGCTGCTGGGTAAGCCCTCACGGTATGTCACCTAGGTGTCACCATGGCTAATTATTAAAATGAATCCATGCACATGGCATTTACCACCTGTGTCAGTTTTACTTCTCCAAACACGCAAAGCACCATTTAAGGATTTACTTAATTTCTTCCAGAAGCTTCAGAAGCTGTGATCATTCTCATTCCCTCTCCACTGATATTGTTTCTTGGGGGTGCCCACCCTTTTCCATTTGCTGTGGGCCTCATCTGAGATCCTGCACATTGCTCAGTGGAAAGGCCAGGCCTAGACTGGATCGGGAGCCCTGGAAAGTCAGATCGCACTTCCCCTCCATGCTTTGCAAGTCTCCTTTAAGCTTCCTAAGGCTGCCCTGAGTCTTCACACTTGCCTAAGCATATAGAAATGGGCCCCATGATAGTGTCTCAGCTGGTGTCACTCAAACTATGACCCTCAGACTAGTGCTAATCTGAAAAATTGTCTATCTATAAGCAAACAAGTACCACAGATCAAATCAAGCATTAAAAAACATTCACAATCACCTGACGCTGTTGGGACTTCCAAGGACATAGTAAGGTTTCACCAGTGAACAACACCCAGTTTGGAAGTTATCACACTCCCATAGTATGCAAGGGAAACTAGTCATCTGTACTAACTCAGTGCGTATTAGTCTGTCTGTTAAGATCATGCAAAAAAAAAAAAAAAAAAAAAACAGAAATATAAAAAAATTTATAAAGCTATTTCTTCTTGCCAGGTAACTTTAGAAGCTTTGTTCTAGAGGCCTTGGAGAGTGGGATGGGATGCAAATAATGTTTAGTAATACCAGTTGGAAAGATCCTTGGGCCTGCACAGAGTTCGTCCTGATTTCTGCCAGTCATTGCACACCCTCACTTTGTAAATCCGTGCACTAGGGTGAAGTTATGCCAAGAGGCAGCTTGGATGACATTCCCCTGTGAAGCACTTCTTCAGAGGCTGCGGAGCCCTTTCCTTCTGTCCAGGAGAGCAGAAACAACTTACCGTGTGTACAGTGATGTCCAAAAGGAAAGCCACACAGGGACATCTAGTGGCAATGGGAAGTCACCGAGCTGCTTCAAAGTAGTTCAAGAATTTCCAAACCACAAGTTCCTTAGGTGCTTTATATTCATTTATTGGACTTCACAGCCTAGCAAATTAGTCACTGCATCTGAAGCCACACAGGCATCAGAGGAAACCATAATAGGGGCGTCACCCCAGCCAAAGAATCCACACCTAACTAGCTACTGTATAAGCAAATGAATCAAAGCGTTAGGACAATAGTCAGATTTTTCAAGCAAATGTTCCCCTAAGAGACCCTCACTGTGTGGAAAATTGCTTATCAATGCTTTTTGTTGGTTGTAACATAGACCTGATCATTGTAAGGTTTTCAAAAAAAATGGTCAGGTTCTGACCATTGTGACCATTGTGAGGTTTTTGAAAAAAATGTAAAAATCCAAAATAAATTGGATATATTAAAAACGGTCCTCCAAATGTGCTGATCTGCCAACTAGCACCTGCAGAACACTTAATGAGAATTATTTGTGAATTTTGCACTCACATGCCAAAGCCAGATCTAAACTACCCACCCAGACTGATAAAACAGAGCCTTTTGAAAAGAGACAGTCTTCTAGGTTTTGATGATAGGACTGAAGTTAAAACAGATATAGTTACAACAGATTTTCATTCTGTGAACTTGACTCTTTTACAGGCAGACAGATGTGTAAATAAGATAGGTCTCAATTAGCTGGCTAAAAAACAGCATCATGCATTGCATTTCCGAAAAATATTGAAAGTCTGATTTTTGCCATTTCTTGTTTAACAAGGTCAAACATAGGAGTCTACAATTCATGCACCCAAATGTAATTTTTAAGAAATTTTCTCACTGATGTCATCTCAAAGTCTCCCCTCAAATCCCTCAACCCTTGTGACCTAATCACATATGAAAATCCTTGCCGTTCCTGTTGATTAAGTCTCTACTTGATTACAATAATCCATTTCTGTTGAACTCTTATTAAAGTCTGAACTCTTTAGGAGAACAACTTCATGCAAAGGTTCTCCTCCACAAAACAAAACTGGAGTACAAGAGGAAAATTATCCTGGGAAGGTGGTCTCTAGTTCTCACATTGTATTTCTCCCCTAGCTCTGCTTCTCTGATGAGTTGTAAATTATTTTCTCCTGTTCTGGCCTCAGCCGTTGTCCTCTTGAAATCTATTCAAACAACTCCACAGCTTGGGATATCCCTGATCTGCTCTCCCAGCACATTTAGCGTCTGGTGATAACTCCGCTTTCATACCCAGCCCTTTTGCTTTTTCTGGTCCCTGCTCCTGCTGCCAACCTCCACCCATCTCTCCTGTGCACCTCAAGAGGTCGTCTCTCACCACAAAGACTCCTGTGACTGGTGCGTTCTCAGCCATGGGTCAACTCCTACTCCCCACAAGCATGTTAAGACTGTAGGAACTGCCTGTGAAAGGGAGCCAAGAAAGACATAGGGTGTTCTCCCCAGGCTTCACTCTTCCAAACCACCTAACACCCGTCTTCACTATTCTCTTGGCCATCTGGTATTGTATGTGGACACCAACTCCCAGAACTTGCCACGAGAAGTGAGGTGTATTAGTCTCCTGTGACAATAATGTACTATTAACTGAATGGCCTAACATAGAAGTTTATTCTCTCCTAGATCTGGAGGCCAGAATCCTGAAGTCAAGTTGTTGGCAGCATGATTGGCTGTGGAAGCTCTAAGGGAGAATCTGTCCATGCTTCTGCTCCACACTCTGGCTACCAGCAGCCCTGGCATTCCTTGGCTTGAGGCTGCTTTATGCCACTTGGTCTGTCTTCACGTGGCCACGTCTCTGTGTGTCTGTCTGTTTCTCCTCTTCTCTCATGAAGGTTTACCACTGGGTGTGTGGTTCACCCTAATCCAGTATAATCTCACATGCACAGTTTTAATGATATCTGCTAAAACTCTTTTCCACAATAAGTCACATATACAGAGTCCAGCAGTTAGGACTTTGTTACATAGCATGAGAAGGGGATCTATTCAGATAACGAAATGGTGCATACCCCCTGCAGAGACCAGCCCAAACCTAGACCCAGTCTCTCTGACCCCCTCCCTTATGTACTAGAAGGTTTTCTACTTCTTGTACTTTTTCAATGCAGAATTTTTCTGTGTTCCAGTTGCACAAATATTTCCTTCTTTTATAGTTCTTGACTCTAGACGGTTCTTACTTCTCATCTGTTGGATGATAAAGTCCCAGGACAAGGAATGGATGGCAAAAGAAAATGAAAGAAACATTGAAAGGTGCAATTATATCATTTATGAACATATTTCAAAACTATTATCTCCATAACACATGTGCAGAGCGTATTATATCATGGTTTTGAACTTTCATGACAACATCTTAACACATATTTTAAGAGATAGACCAAGACTTGGAAAAATATATAATGCTGACCTATGTATATAAAAATACTAATCACAAGAATCAACTAAAGACAACCCAAACTTATACAAAAACTTCTTCTATACAGTATGAAATATTTTTTATAAGTATTGTTTCAATAGGCAACATCTAAGTCAGTAAGGTTTTGATAAATGATATCTCCAGGCTTTAGGAAAATGCTTTCGCCTTTACCCTCCATGTTTTAACTTTTCATTTTAGAATATTTTAGTATACATTAAAGAGAACAAAGTTAATAATTCTCCATTTACCTTTCACCCCGTGTCACCAATTAATGATACAGGATTAACTTTGCTTCCTTTACACTGAAACCTTTGTCTCCCTTGCTCCTACCTGTGATTTTGAAACCATCTTATACATCGTACGATCTGTAAACATTCCATGGTGTCTCTGAAACATGGTGACCCTTTTTACATACTCAACACCTTCATCATACTCAAAACTATTGAATTGTGTGAGGTTGAATATTCAATACTTGTTTATATTTCTTCAATTGCCTACCAGTTTTTACTTCATTTTTTGAATTCAAATTCAAACAACATTCACACTTTGCAACTAAATGTTAATCTCTCCTTCATCTCCATCTTTACCTTTCTTTATATTTTTTCAGTAGTGAGGATGATCACAGAGGCTTTACACTGAGCTATCTCTCCAACTTAAGCCTCTTTGTATAAAAAAATTTATTTTGTGACAGGGTCTTATTAAATCATAAAGTTGCTCAGGTTGGGCTTTAAGTTGCAGTGCTCCTACTGCAGCCTCACAGAGTGCTGGGATAATGAGAATGTACCGTGCTCTTCTTTCTTTTAAACTCTAGTTTTTCTGTCCTCTTCTCTACTCCCCACCCTTGTCCTGTGAGCTTTTATTGAAGAAATCAGTTGCTTGTCATATACAGTTTTCCTCAATCTCAATTTTTCTGACTTTGTTGGTTTTTTTCCCCCCCTTTGGTATTTCCTAAAAATTTGTACTCAACATTGTTAGAGACTTCCAGATATTTTCATTAGCTTTTTCTACCCACACACGTCATAGATGGTACTGTGTGCTTTCTTCAGAAATAAATAATTTCTAGTGTCTTCTTTGTGTAATGTGAACAAACATTGATAACCTTTGCTTAAATCCATTATCTTACTAGGTGGTGAAATGATCAGTTATTTCTTAAAGTATTAGCTGGTCTGCTTTTGCAATAGACATTTCCTGCTTAGCAAGTGTTGGATATGTTGAGATACCATTTGTGTAGGAAAGGGAAGATAAATGCTTGCACTTTTTCTGTTTGTTTCTAAGCAGTTTTTGGAAAGAGTAAGCTTTCCAAAATTCTTCAAAGAAGACTGTATGTATATATACATGCCCATATACCAAATATATGCGTAGATATATGTATGCATATTCATGATATGAGTGCATAGATTACACATATACCCTATGAAGCCATGGCCTTAAACGTCTTTGACATCTTACAATTTATTGCCATGGGAGTCTCTTCCTAAGTTCAGATACATAGGTAAGTATTGAGGGAAGGAAAGAATGTAGCAGAAGAGAGAGGGATGTAAACTGTTGCTTTTTAATATTTTGTTTTGAAGGTCTGACTTTGGGGAACATAAATACTTTATATAATAATGAAGTTAATTTAAATACAAAGAACAAATCTTAGACACTGAAAATAAAACTCAATGTGACTCCTATAGGTGGCATAACCTCCCATGACGACCAGTCCAAGGGGCCCTACAACATAGCATTTTTATTGTACATCTCAAGTAGAAAAAAAAAATCTGAAAAAAACCACGAAACCTTTTTCATCAGGAATAGTACAATTGACGGTTTTGTTGATATTATTCTGACACTATAGTGCATATAATGTGGGAGAAAACAAATGAGTCATTACCTTGGTGTCATTGAAAACCTGGATTTTAGGCAAGGCAGAAAGGAGATAGAGACATGAAGTACATCAAGTTAAAAACTTTGTGCTACTGAATTTTAAATTTTTGTTGTTTGGTACCGGGGATCAAACTCAGGACCTTGCACTTGCCAAGCAAATGCTTATTCCACTGAACTATATATCTCCAGCCCATGTGCTACTGAATTTTAATTGGAATTACTAGTTCAATTCACTTTAACTAAAACAAAACAAAGATAACTTTCTTTTTAGAATCTATGTCCACTGAAAAGAACTATCCACCAGACATAGGAACTGTGAGATTATACTGGTTTATCTTCTCGTATAAGAAAATAAGGGTGATACCTCCATCAAAAAGATTGAGGATTAAGACAGACTTTATGGCCTGTCTTTTCATTGGAAATTTTTCCACAGTAACCTTAATAACACAGAGATAGCTTTCTCGTTTTTTACAGGTCTCTAATAATCCAATGTGTGAATCAGGCAAGTTTTCAATTGCTGAACATTTGAGTTATTTTCAGTAGTTTGTTATTATAAATGGTGCTTCAATAAATAGCCTTGGTTGTAAGTACTTTCATATTTTTATTTAGTATATCTCTGAAATAGGCTCCTAAATCAGGAATCCATGTATTTTTTTTTACTTTATATTTTTAAATATATATTAAAACTCTAACCTAGGATTCAAACATAATGGTTATTATCTTAGTTCTGGGGAAAGGGGTTTGAGTGATTTTTGAGTTCATGGTTTTAAAATTTGTTTTTGTGGCAGCAAAAAGAAGCCGTGATGCTCCTAGTGGAACAATATGTTATATCTCCATAAAACAGTAATAAATTTAAATCCATCAAAGAAAGTAGGAGCAATTTTGAAAGCAATAACCATGACTATATTATATGTATGCCATATAAAATCACCACCATGAGCATAAATGTCCCAGCAAAAAACAAAGATGTTAAATTAGACATCATCAGCTGTTTCTGGGTTTTCTGTTCAGTGTCATTTGCCTGTCGCATATTCTGCTCTGTTAATGTAAACTACTTGGCATTGGGTATGAAGTGATTAAACATTAATTGTTTTAACTATCATTTCAGAGAAGTGAGTGATTTAATAGTGTTACCCTGGAAGTGTGTCATGATTTCTGTACATCTATCCTGAGCAAAAAGAGACTTTCCAGGCAAAGGGCCTTTAAAAACTTCATTTTCCATCACAGTAATATCGGAAGCACTGATCTTAGGAAAAACGCTCAGCTACCCCAGAGGATGCACACAAACTATAAACATGTAGATCAGGAATTGTTCTCAAAGATGAAACTTAACAATATCTCCATTGTTTAACAACTGGGTAAATAGCATTAGCCGTGCCATATAATAATTTGGAAGAAAAAGAGATAATTTGCATTGAATATGAGCACCAATATGTAAGCAAAATAGTTTTCTTAGTCACCTTAATTAAATCTTGGTATGCACTAGTGAAAAAGAACTAGATAAATCTCGGTAGGCCACTTATATCCTTTCTATTCAGTTGTATAGAACAGAGGTTGACAAATTTTTAAAGAGTAAATATTGTAGAGAGGGAAAAATCAAGTTATACTTATTAGTGCATTTGGTCATCAAACTGATTGGAAGTGTTCATTAACAAAGTAAGTTTTTGAGCTTGTGGACTGCACGAAAGCACCACAGACTGTGGTGGACTACCCTCCAGTACAGGTAACTCACATTCTAACTGCAGTTCAGTCATTCCAACAAATACCTTTCCATTCTTTACAAGTTCTATGTTGAAAATATCTCTAAAAGGCAAACTCTACAACGTAGTCATTTTGTCAGTCTGTTCACTGTTGATTACCAAATACCTATAGGAGGGCCCGGCATTGAGGAGGTCTTTACCAACTACTCCTTTCATGAAGAAATAAATAGTTCTTGCTAGTTTATGTACAGATATTTAGATTAAGTGGAACGTAACTAACTGTCTGGGTCAAGATTTTCATAGCCCATAATGCATATAATCAAAAACCCTATTTCATTTATTTCTGGTCATTCTGTGTTTCTCACCATCAACCAGTAGTACTCTATTCATGTGAAAGTATATTCTATATCTAAAGAAGAATTAGAAAAGAAAATCTTAAAAGATGGTAAATCAGAGCACTTTATTTATTTCTAAAAATTAACAAATTTTCATCACTTTGGTAGCATCATATTAGTGACTCAATGAAAAAAATTTAAGAACAATTATTCTAAAATATTAAACCCAAGCTGGAGGTATAACTCAATGGCCTGGTGGTAAGCACGAGGTCCTGAGTTCAATTCCCAGTACCAAAAAAAAGTATAAAATATTAAACCCGTAAAATGCTATTTAAATCAAGAAGTCAGCTTTGACCTCATTAATAGAGATACAAGTTTTCTATCAATTAATCTTGCATGTTGATACTTGCAATTTATCAGTGAACGGCAAACTGAAAACTGCCTCCAAAACAAATAGAATCTTTAGACTATCAAAATATTTGGAAAGATTTCTAATTAAACACTTCTAATTCAATTTTACATGTGAAATAATGGAGAGAGCATAAGAAACTTGTCTGTGTTGCCCATGTATGTCAATAGCATAACTGTCATTGGAATAAATTCTTAGATCCCACTTCTAAATATACTATCACAAAAGATAAGTTATAAAGAAAAAGCAAATACCATCCCATTCATTGTCAAGTTCACAGATCAGGTAGCTCAAACAAGGATTTAGCACAGCCCTGATTTTCATGATTAATATAACCATGGAAGATAATATATAACTATTTCTGCAAACACTAGTACAGTAATTTTCTTGAGGCCAGTAATATTCTCTGGTCTACACTGAATATGCCAATTGTTATAAACAGATTAGATTTGATGAAACGCTTGGTTGGGGGCAGGGTACAGATGATAGCTTCAGGAGAACAGACTGGGCACGGTTTGGGAACCAACTTGGTTATAGAGGCGATGAGGCTATCCAAATATTTGGTCCTGGTCCCATCTGTCTTTCTGAGGCAGCACATGGCACATGAGAGAGAAAGGCCAGCCTTGCTTTTTTTACTTACCGTAGTTACAAGTTATTACTGTCATACTGAGCATCTCACAGATTACCATTAATCTCATCAAATGAAGGTAGATTAGAGTAAATACTATTTGGATGGTGTAATGTGATAGAGTTCATAAAATGTGTTTACATGCGTCTGAGTAGCTAACCTCAGAATAGCATCACAAAGTATTATGATTAACTACAGAAAAAGAACCAGAACTCTTCATCACTCCCTGCATCCTGTGACTTTGCAGTTACTCCCACTGAGGTGGTCTATTTCCCTTCACTTTAATTTTGAAGTCATCCATGTGACATCCAGTAGCCAGTGACGTGCTAGTGGATGTGGTACATGCAGCCTCTTGAAAGGTGACCCCCACAATTCTGCTCCTCCTTTGTCCTTGGGCTATGCTCACAATTGCACACTCTCCTTAGCTGACTGGAGTGAAAGCCAGCAGAATGTTTTCTATAAAAGACCAGATCATGAGTATATTTGGTTTTGTGGGCCATGTGCTTTCCATTATAATTTCTAAGCTACTCAGTTCTACCACTGTGGCATAAAACTAGATAGAAAATATAAAACTACATGAGCCAACCTATGATGCAAGACAGGATTATTTCATTAAAAAACAAAAACATCAACAGAAAGCCCATGCACAGATTGGGCCCAGAAGCCATAATTTGCAGGTCCATGTAGTAGAGGATGAGTGACATGGAACAGAATTGAATCACCCGCTAATGGTACGAGAGAATCCTCTATATCAACACAGCAACACAACCAGTGAACCACCTGGCCAGTTGGAGGTCAGCTACCAAAGGCAGCCTACAAATTAAAAAAGATTCACAAGGAATCCCAGCTACAATCAGCTCAACACTGCAGCACCATGAATGACACCACTAAGCTAAGGAATGGTGTGCCACAAGAATGACTGTGGCAGTAGTCTACTAATACAGTGAATAAAGCATTAATTCTCCTATTTTAGAATGAAAGATGAGGCTTCAAGCAGTTAAATGCCTTGATCATCTCTCAGGCAGCTGAAAAGTCTCAGAGTCTAGACTCAGAGATAGGTTTGTTTCACTTTACCAGCTCTAGTCACTACAGCAAACTGTTTCAATCCTTAAACATTTTCCCCTTTATTTTTGAGTGCTGTTGTTTGTATATAGATATAGGCATATGATTTAGGCTAAACCATGAAGAATTGGGGGCAGTTTCTGCACTGATTGCTCTCTTAGCATGTAGCCATTAAAGATCAAGTTGCCTTTGCTTAAAGTTGGGAAGACTGTATTTAGGTTACTCAACGCAGATCTCTTGGTGATATATCAGAGTCCATATTGTCCTGGTTGGTATTTTCCAAAACTCCAGTACAAGGAAATAACCTAAATGGCATACTGTTGCACATAGCCCCTATCTCTCCGCTTTATGGCTCACATTTTATACTGGGCTGTCAGGGCTTTCTGAATTAAGTGTGACTTAGGGCTGCGCTCGATGACTGAGGAAGCTCACAGGTCCTATAGCTCATCCACGATCTCGGGCTTGAGCTGTCAAGTATGAGAGATCGGTGCCAAACTCAACCCAACACAGCCCCTTCACAGTAATCTGCCTTCAACAACTCCTCCGTGTCAAGTCCAACAGTTTACATAGAATATATAGTGAATAAAGCACCCTGAAAGGTACGGAGGTAGAGGTGCTGCTTCAGCTGATAGCAGGAACACCTATCAGCTTCCCACAGGGCTGACATTTCAGGCTGGCAGGGGGGAGATGATTATAAGATTTTTGTGCTGCTGTTTCTAAATAGATTGTAGAGACTCCCATGGCAAAGCACCTCACTTCTCATCATCTGCCTCCACTGAGAGTCAGTGTGATACAACTATGCAGCTTGAAAACTCTCTTTTTTTTTTTTTTGTATTTATAAAATAATGCCCTCAGGTGAATCGTTTATAGAACCCAAACAGGATAACTTAGGACTGGCCTCCCCTGAATTAAAATTTAGTGTTTTAGTCCCCAGAAATTCTATGTATGCCCTTCTCTTCACTATCTGCAGAAACTTCTGGCCTTAGCATCATCACAGGTTAGCCCAGAAAGGATGCTTTTAGCAGTGACTAAAGGCTTCAAGAGATCTCTCTGGTAACAAAGCACCAGTAGCCATGCAATTCCCTCTGGTAACTGACCTCCAAGCCAACTATAATACAGACGCACAAAGTCACTGGCTTTCTGGTTAACGAGACCCAGTAGGCGGCCTTCATATCTAGTGTGGGAAAGGCAGTCTGCTTCAGTCCAAGAAGCGCCTAGACAGCCTAGCAAGTGGAGGAAGAATTCAGAGATAAGCATTGAACAGTATTGATTGGAAAGGTTTCCTCAAACTTATTCAAACCAGTCTTTCCATATAATGAAAATCTAGGGACCCAGCTCTATCCTTCAGCGTACACAAACCAAACATCAACGCGTCTTACATATTTCCCCTGTAAGAGGATTCTAGTTCATGTAGTATTGTATGAAAAAATGATAGGGCTTTGTAATGTACATATTCCCTATTGCTGTAGGAATTTTGTTAAAGAACTCGTCCTCTTTCCATTCCCGGTTGACAGCCACTGAACCTTCCCCTCAGTGCTATTCGAAATGATACTTTCTATTCTAGATGATACTTCTACAGGAAGTACAGAAAAGTATCTTCCAATTTCTGCAGAAGAAACTTCATTTATCTGTGTCAGAGTTGGTTTAAAACAGATGAGAACAAAGCAAGGCATAGGTGAAGAGAGTTGGGGACCTTTGAGAAATAGCTGCTTTCTAAGCATCCACAGTGGTCAGTACCAGTGACAGTGGTAATACTGTGTGTCTGTGTATACATACAGATTTGCGTTCAAAGACAAATAAATCACAATCTTTACTTTCAAAGAGGTCTAAATAAAGAGACAGAAACACGAATATATACATGATCTCTTTTGTGTTACTCAGGTTTCCACACTGTCCCAGAACACATGAAATGAAAAACGTGTAAGTAGGAATGATTTGGGGAGAGGTTTAGGTCCATGGTCATTTGGGCCTGTGACAGCACAGTTCATCACAGCAGGAGTACATACCAGGAGACGTCTGTTTATCTCCAGGGAGCCAAAAAACAGAAAAAGAGAGACATGAAAGAGCTAGAGTCTCAATGTCGAATTTCTAAAGGAAATTCCTGATGACCTAACTTATTTCCACCTAAAGGCTCTACTACTTCCCAATACCACCACAAACTGGCAATCTGCCTTTAACACAGTGCTTTTGGGGGATACGCCAAACACGTATGCAAACTCTTGTATCCTTCATAGGTAACAGTGTTAACGCAAATTGTGTAATCCTCCCTGCATCCCATCCCTGGCTAAAGTCACCCACTACACAGATGACTAGAGACTATGCCGTCCTGTGATTAGGTGGGGACTCCTTGGTGCAGGAGAGACTAGACCAGGAGATATTTTTCACCTTCACTCACTCTCCTCCATAAGATTAGTTCAACTAACAAATCCCTCAATATCTAAAGCTACCCTTCGATTGAAACTATGGTTAGAAATAATTCTAAATTGTTTTACAACTTGTACTCAAATTTGTAAATTAAAAAAGGGAGCCCCTGAATTGTTTTATTTTTCTTTATACATGTCTTGCAAGGGACATCAAATATTAATAGCTAAATAGGTATCCATTACAAAAATCACAGTCCATTCTGCTACTGCCTGAGAATCACTACCAAGAAAGTAGAAAGCTTAAGAATATGAGACAAGTAACAATGTTAAATAAAGGAAAAACATTAAACTAGGAAGAACTCAGCTAACTGAATCTTTATAGTTAACAGATTAATCAAATTATTGACACATGGAAGGCACTTGTTTTGGGTATACTTTTTGGATATAGCTTTTTCATATGCTTCACATAAACAAATCTCATACAAATTCGAGGAAAGCTACAAATCAGACAAGGTAAGATAGGTACTGAAATTAGAGGGTGGAAGAGGAGAAAGAGAAAGAGAGAGGTTTGCGTGGAGCACATATTGTGTGTATGTATTTCAGGCACAAAAATCCAACCTTCAAATGTTAGATTTTCCACTTTCAAGCTCATGGTCTTTTCCGTTAATTACACCACAAAAATTCCAGAAGTTAAATTCAGGGTATGTGAACCTGCTTTTAACATTAGAAAAAGAAGTAAAGAGGGAAAAAGAAGAGACTTTTACGGAAGCCTATGTGATTGTCTAATAGGTTTTGTTAACGAACTTCAGAGTTACTCAAACTATTAAAACTAAAGAATTGTATTAACTTTCTCCTGTGTGACGAACCTGCATGAAAAATTCACAAAAGCCACTAAATGTACCAGTTAAAAAATATTTATTTAAAATTGAGAGGTAGGGAGGAAAATTAGCAAATAAAATAAATTGGATGGTATTTATAAGAAAAACACTCAGATTTTTAAAAGTTAGCCTTCATTATAAAGATTTAAGTATACATAATTCCATATACTTGCCTGGATTTATGTGTTTATAGGTTTATATTCATGTATTATGAATTTTTATGTTTATATATTTACATTTTCATTTAGAACCTAGCTCGGTATCACTGGGTGCCCAGTTTATTGGGTGCAAGTTTGTAGGGGGACAGGATATATACACAGGTTTAATTTATTGCCCCACATGTAATTATAAAGATAAAAAGATACTTTACAGGGTGCAATTCTGGTTAATACTATCTTACTAAACTGATCAAAATTAACATCACTAATAATGGGGCAAAATAATGCATATACTTGTTGATGTTTTACAATGTGAAAGACCACAAAAGACTAAACTGAATCTAAAAATTAAAAAATAGATCAAAATAAATCCAGATTAAGACTAATTCTGTAAATCAACTGCCCTATATTTTTCAAATAATATCAATGTTATAAAAGATAACAATCACAAAAAATGGATTCTTCTATGTTAATAAAAAATAATATAATAAACAAATGAAAACAGAAGGAAATTGGTGGTCTTTGATTCCTAGATAAAAATATAAGGTGGTTAGAAATGCAAAAGGCAGTCAAATCTTTCCATATGACAGGATTTTACATTTAGGAGCCCTAGAATCCACCAAAAGTCTTTTACAAGGGAAAAATTCAGCAAAGTAGCAAGATATAAAATCAGCATATAAAAATAAGTAACTTTGTATAAAAAAACTAGCTGAGAAAGAAATTTAGAAACAATCCAATTTCCAATAGCCTCTAATAAAATATCTAGGACTACATCTAACTAAGCAGGTGAAAAACCTCTACAACAAAGTTATAAAACATAATTATAAAAGATTCCTATGACAACACTAAAAGATGGAAAGATGATCTCCCATGTCTGTGGATTGGGAGAATAATTATTGTTAAAAATGGTTATACTACCAAAAGCAATCTATAGATTCAATGCAATCTCCATCAAACTATCGTCATCCTTCACAGAACTAGGAAAAACAATTCTAAAATTCATAGAAACGCATAAAACATCTTGAGAAAAGAATCTGAGCAAAAAGAACAGTGACAGAATGAGTACCATATATCATAGATCCATTGTAACAAAAACAGCATGGTACTGACAAAAATATGAGGACCAATGGAATAGAGGAACCATAAATAAACCCACACAGTAGCAGTCACCTGATTCACAAGAAAGAAGGGGCCGTAACACTGGAGAAAAGATAGACACTTTAATGACTTGTACTGGGAAAACTGAGTATCCACATTTAGAAGATTAAAACTAGATCCCTCTCGCACCCTGTGCAAAAATCAACTGAAAGTGAAATCAAGACCTTAGTGTAAGACCTGAAACTCTGTAACCAGAAGAAAACTCTATACTACAAGAAAATATATGGGAAATATTTCAAGATATAGTCATAGGCAATGATGTCCTGAATAGGACTTCAGTAGTTCAGGAAATTACAGCAAAAATTGATGAAGGGTATGGGAGCAAATTAGAAAGCTTCTCCATGACACAGACATCAATTAACAGAGGAAAAAACATCCATAGAATGGGGGGATGGATTTTGCTAACTGTTTTTCCACATCTGAAATATACAAGTAACTCAAAAAATTTAATACCCAGAAACCCAAGTAGCCCAACCAGCAAATGGGCAAATTATCAGAACAGACACTTCTCCAATGAAGAAATACACAAATTGCTAATGAGTATATAAAAAAATGTTCAATATCTGCAGCCACTAGGGAAATACAAATCAAAACTACATTGAGATAACATCTCACCCAAGTCAGAATGGCTATCATCAAGAATACAAAAATAATAAATGCCTGGAGAGGAAAGGGAAACTTTTCAACTGTCTTGGTGGCACTGTAATTTCCCCTATGGAAATCAGAATTGAAATTCCTCAAGAAACTAAAATAGAATTGCCACTTGATTTAGCTCTACCACCCTTAAAATATAATCAATGGCACCAAAGTCAGTGTACTATAGACATTTGCATACCATGTTCATGGAAGCACTAATCACAATAGCCAATTTATGGAACCAGCCTAGGAACCTACTAACAGGTGAGTAGATGAAAATAAATGTGATGTATATACACAACGGAGCATAATTCAGCCATAAAGAAAAAAATTCACATCGTTTATGGGAAAATGGATGGAACTGGAGACCATGATGTTACATGAAAGGAAGTGGGCCCAGAAAGACAAGTATCACATGTTTTCTCTCATAGGTGGAATCTAGAAAAGCAACAGTAAGTCACATGAAGAGGGAATTTTTAAAGAGGAAGAGGACCAAAGTGAGGGGCAAGAGAAAGGTAAGCAAGAGAATGTAACAGCAGGAGAGGATACGATCAAAGTATGTTGCGTGTATATATGGAAATGTCACAACTAAACCATTATTCTGTGTAATAAATGTGTTAACAGAAATAAAAAGCAAAAGTGATAATAGCCAAATAAAAAGTAATGTTGCAGCATGGATGGATATTGAAAATGCTATGCTAAGTGAAAGAAACCAGATGTAAAAGGCCAGACATTATGATTCCATTTATATAAAATGTCCAGAATAGGCAAATGCACAGAAACTAAAAACGTAATTAGTGGTTACTGAGACCTGGTGAAAGGGAAATAACGAGTGACTGCTAATGGACGCAAAGTTTATCTTTTGGAGTGATAGAAATTAGGCCGTGATAGAAATTAGACCGTGATGATGGAGTTAGGCAGTGATGATGGTTTTACAGTCTTGAAAATTTAAAAACTTTGAATTGTACCCACTAAAAGGGTGAACTGGTGAACTTTATGTTATGTGAATTTTAGCTCACAAATGCGTTAAGAGGGAGTGCAAAAAAAAGATGTAACAACCTAATGTATTATCACCAAAATTTGTGGTGTCAATAAACACCACTACTTGCACATATGTAGAATAAATTTGCTAGGATAAACGGGACACAGGAGATCTTCCTATTTTTCACCTCTGGGGAAGCAAGTGGTAGCTGAAGGACAGAAGTGGGAAACAGATTTTTGTTAAACGTGTTTGTTCTTTTTTACCACATAAATTGTCTAGTTTTTAGTATAAAAATCAAATTGATAATAGCTTTTTCTGAATTTCAAAAAACAAACAAGATGACATGAATTCAACAAGGATTGTTATATTGCATATTGTTGTCTTCAGAGTAGTTGTTCAGATTACCAGACATCAGCATGCAAAAATTGGTCAAAAAATATTAAGCATTAGCTTCTCCTTTCAATAAGCCAAATAGCTTTAAAAAGAGCAGTTATAAAGGTTATTATTAGGAAAATTGGGGAAATTTAAATGTGGGCAATGTGTATTAATAGAGTGGTACTTCAATTCACAAACACTTTTGAGTGACATTTGGTCGGCAAAGCATTGGTTTTGTTTGCAAATTCTACATCGGGTGATGAACAGGACCATGGCCATCTTTCCCACATGAACGTGGCCATCTTGTCCACAATTGTACAACAAATTCAGTTTGAGAACTGAGATACCACTGTATTACTATATTAATGTTATATTCCTTGAGTGTTATGATGGTCTTGTGGTTATTTGGATATTACCTTGTTCACTGGAGAAATATGTAAAAGTACTAAGGTCTGAAGTGTCAGTATATCTCCAACTTACTTTCAAATTGTAGAGGAAAAAAACTTGAGCTAAAGCAAATGTTCCCAAATGTTAACAACCACTGGGTCCGGGTGAACTGTCTATAGAGGTTTGCTGTTCTAATTTTCAACTTTTCCCTTAGTTTGAAGCTTTTAAAATTTAACAGCTGGGAAAAATAAAGCCAGACAAAATCATTCTTGAAATTCTTTATTTCCTCAGCCTATTTAAGCAGTACTGAAACATGGTTCTCATGCATGCAATCATTCTTTTTTATAGACTCACACTATGAAATGTTCAATGTTACAAATTATAACAGTTAAAATTCACAGTGAAGTACTTGAGAATCAGACAAAAGACTTAAGTATTACGTAAATTTTCTAGTGCAAACATAAAACAAAAATAAAGGCTATCAGCGACACTAATCTTTAAAACAGATTTTCCCCAAATTTTTAATTTTTCTACTCTTCTCCTCCCTAAATCCCCCAAAATATTCATTATACTGTATACTGCAAGAAGGAAGCTCCTAAAAACCAGCTGAATGATACAGTAGATAAAGCTCTTCACAGATATAGTCTATTCCTCAACAGACTGTAAGCCATTGAGAGAGTAACTCCATACCCAACAAAGAAAGCCAGACCCCTGTTTGGCTGGGGAAGGGGCAGCAGATAAGCCACCGTGTGGTAGATGCGTGCTCCAACAAAGATTCTAAAATGCAGGAGGGCAGTGGAGAGATCCGGACCACTCAGGGAATACAGGAGGCCAATACCAAGAAATGGCACAATATTTTCCAGGTCATTCAGGTGCGCTCTGTGGGAAAAGATGACTATTAACATTTCAAAGTCAGTAGAAGTGTATTCATTCTCCCACTTTTAAATTCTAAAACTATGTCCATGGATTGTTAAAGTGAAAAGAGTCATTTTCTCCACTCTCTAATTATCTTGCTCTCTTACCCACTTAACATTTCTTTAAAACATCTCATTATTTGGATTTCTTTTCATTTTTAGTATATGTCCATAAGTAACTGAGAAGGAAGTTTGTTATTTACGGAATTTCACAATTGCATCTATGTAGAAAAACTCACTTTACCTTTTATAATATGAAATATATGGCAGCAATTCAAGATCCTTCTTAGAAAAATTCTTCTTCCCAAAGGCGGGGAAAACAAAACCTTTTGGTTAAGACCCCTCTTTCACTTCTGTTAGTTTTCAAAATGGTTATTTCTCAAATCCAGTCCAGTCACCTAAACTAGTAGTTGGCTAAAATTAATTTACCAAAGAAATATCAAGATTTCATATTCCAAACATCCAAACTACAAAATACATAACCGGCCTCCTGAATAGAGGTAAAGTTTGGCCTTTCTAGCTTCAAACCACAAAAGGAAGTGGTTAATAATGATACAGGAAAAATACAAAGTGTACACAGAAAACGGTAAGAGGAAAGGAGATTTCTTAAGTTTTGTCTTTATACGATCACTAGAAAAAAAAAAGTTTGCCTTCGCCACAGATTTCTTTTGATTCATGGCACCTTGAGCTTCTTTGGCTAGGCTTGTGAATATAAGGCACACCTACTTTGTCTTGACATTTTTTTTGAAGCACATAATTTTAAAATGTGGTGTCTCTTTTTAAGGCCACAGCATTTAAAATTGCTTTAGGATCTCAACTAGAAATAGAGATTTTGATAGTCTGTCAGCTCCTGATACACATTTTGGAATGAACAATATTTCTATTATGTTGCTCCCTTTAATTATATATTATATAAAGTCTAATTATTATACATTGGCTGCTCAGGGACCAGCATTATCTCCCCTCCTTACTTTTCTTCTGGTTTCCATGAGATCTCTAAACTGCCTCACAAAGTTGCTCACAACATCAAGTGATGAAGCAGCAAAAGTAGCCTAGATAAATTAATGGCTTTAAAGGATTTGCATAACTACCTGCCCCTGAATAAAAGCAAAGACAGAATGCAGTAAGTATTTTTGTACCCTCTCTGTCATAAAATAATACAAAGAGTCCTGAAAGTAAGGCAGGGATAGGCAAGAAAGGAACAGGAACATCATTTTCCATTCAAGAAAGACCTGTTTCATCAGTCACAGCAAGGGCCTGGCTTTCCATCCCTTCGCTCTCCTGTCAGATCAGAGAGGTCTCCCCCTCCCATTGGGGCTTGTTGCTGTTCTTCTTTAAAACAGTCTACAGTCACAGAAACTTTAAAGTTGAGGAAGAAACCATAGAAGACAGACCCTGTAGGAAGCAATGTCTGCTTCTAAGCCAAGGGGATTGTGGGATAGAATGCGCTGTAAAGCAGGGAAGAAAGTCACAGTACTGTAAGGGAATGCGGAGTCAAAAGGGGAAGTCAAGATTAGGAAACACTCTGATCTTACTGGACTGTCTATTTTTTCTGGCTTCCCTCCCTCTTTCTGTTATTTCTTTCTCCTTCTCAAGTCTCCTTCTCATTGCTCAGCCCACAGGAGGTCCCCTCACCTCACACTCCTCACAGAGGGCTCGTAGAAAGGCTTGATTTCCACACACCTGCAGAATGCACGCCAAGCTTTGCCCAGACATACACTAGCCCAGCTCTCCCTGGGGACACTCGCTGTCCTTCCTCATCTCACTGCTACTTAACCTTCCTCTGTTGTGGGGACAGACACCCTCCAGAGAGGCAGCTTCGCTCCGCTTGGCCTCAGCTGCCAGCATCAAGCGTGCGGAAGACATCAGTCTTCCTCAGTGACTACCTTCCACCAGCGTCGATTCTTTCTATGAGTCCTCATTTCCATTTCCTTTCTCCCTGGGAGCACCCCTGTCCCCACAAGCTCTGTGCTCACGGTGCCACTGTCATACATCACCTCTCAAATCAGAACCGCTTGGATCCTGGCCTCTGCTGCGAGCGACATTGTGTTGTCACACGGGTTTAAGAATTGCCAAGGTCTGGCCACCTGCTAAAGGAGCTCAACCCTTCTCCAGACTCCTTTGTCTCAGCCAAAGCTCTCACTCCAGCACACGGCAGTGTGCCCCAAAGTCCCACAGAGGTGTTTTCTAGAAGGGATACTATCCCTTCTCTTCTTCCTCCTTTAAGTCATATTTAAGTTCTTCCTTTATGAAATGTCCCTACCTACTCTAGGAATGTATGTGTGTAACCCCCACTCTGTAAGACCCAGTGAAACGTGGCTTCACGTGATTCTCGAATGAATCACATTGTGCACCTTGGCCTCAGTTTCACAGGGAACATTACAGACCCCCAAAACACTAGAGCCCTTTGATAACAGCCCCGAAGAAGCCATGACAGTGATACACAAGAACCTTGCAATAAATGCTTTGTTCATGCTTTGGGTCTTGAATTCTTGGAACAAAATGAAAAATGATTAAATAAATATGTAAAATACTTTCTAACCATCATGGACTTCTGCCTGCCTAGAACACAAGTAATTGAGCCCATGCCACATATCCTAATATTTCCGCTCGTATTGCTTTGAGCTTTCAATTGTTCCATATGAGCACATATCCATTTGTTTTCAGTGCGGCGTTCTTGAAAGCCTGCCTTTCACTTTATTTGTGGTCCCTGCCATTGAAATATGATATAGAAAGGGAGACAGTCTACATCTAAAGTGGAAAGGGAAGATCACGGAAAATTATCTCTAAAAGTGTGTTGCTATTAGGAACTTTCTTGATGCAGCCAATATATTCTGAAAAATTATTGCTGGAAACCAGACACTGTACTTCTAGGAGACAGTCCCACTTGCCACATTGAGAGGCCACTATCTTGTCACCAGGGGGCGCTGTTCACAAGGCGCTGCACCTCCTCACACAGCCCTTTGACAACTAGGGTCAATAGATCTTACTAAAACGTACCTGAGACCAGACTAGAGGATCAACTTAGATTATGACTTTCTCTTTTAGAAGTACAACCCCACTGGGAGGGGGGGGGGTGAGGTGAGAGGTTAGAAAGGTTACTCGGGAGGAGTCTGAGTCCCCAAAATGCCTTCTGCTTTCACACATACGAATTAGTTGTATCTTCCTTTCTATTTTACTGCTGCTACCGAGGGTCTAACTGTCCCTCTCCGGTCCCTGACAATTTTCTGAGAGCGAAGCAGGGCCATGATGAGCATTACGCAGGTGGCTGCCTGCTCTCACAGGAAAGCAGGGAATGGACACAATTACACTTTAAATTGTTGAAGGTCTCCAAAGTTTTGCTAATCGTTTCTAATTTGTATTCTTTCCCATCATGGCATGGATAGCTTTTCCTTTGATACTGGTTGAGATTTTTACATAGATCCTTTGTTTTGAAACTCTTTTAGATTCCCTAGTCTCAGCACAATCCATTTTCCAGACTGGTAGACTTGCATAGGAGGACTGCAGAATTATATAACCAAGCAGAAGCGGACATTAACACTTTGTTCTAAGTATCAAACACAGATTTCCTCTTAGACCAAAAAAGAAAAAAAACTTGCTTGATAAAGAGCTCGGGGGTACACCCATTTTGCAGAAGCAAGAAGTAAATTTAACTTTAGTGCTGAAAAGGCAGTGCAATACATGGGTAAGAGAGGAGTTCCCCAAAGGGTGTAAGGATGGATCCTCCCCGAGATGCAGAAGGTACAGTGCAAATTCCTCAGAGGAAGCCAAAGGGTGTGTCAGCCCCAAAGATCTGACACATAACTCCAAATGTTTGTGTACGCAGTGCAATCTCCTCTGCATTGCCACTCAGCCAAGTCCATTTTTATCCACATTTTTTCACTTGAGTTATTGAGGGAACTGAAAGAAGAGCAAAGCTTACATTGAGCATAAGAAAATGTAGACCACGGAAGCATGCACCCAGGCCTGAGCCCCAAGTCAGCGTTAATCCTGGAGCCATAGGGCACCTGCATAAATGTCGGAAAGGCCTGCAGACTCCACAGGGACAACGCAAAGGTAATCTGGAGGTTTTGGCTGACACCTCAGTTATAGAAATAAAGTTCTTTTCTCCGCATCTCGATTCCACTTTTCAGAACTGTACCACAGTGTGAATTAGCATTAGAAGGTAATGAATGAGAAGATACGTCACTTGGATATTTCATATGTTCGAAAAGGTGACTAATGGACTGGCAGTGAAATTGCATCAAAAAATCTGTTTGCGCTTTGTATGACTTCATGACAAGGATTAAGCAAAGGACCTCCAGCACTAGAATGCAAGATGGACTGAAACAAATATATTAACTATACTCTTTGATGACTGCATCTTTGCTCACTGATTTTCACTGTCCACTGAATACCCAGATTATTAAGCACAGTATCTACAAAAGAGAGACAGAGACAGAACAGAGATATACCTATTTCTTTAACCATGGCTAACTTTCCTATTTCGAATTTTACGCAAGAACACCCAGTTCTTCAGCCTCTGACACGAGTTGACAGTCTCGCCTCTGGAGAGAGAAGACAAAACTGCAAAAATCCTCTGACCCCATCTGACCCCCTGCCTATACTGACTGTTGCTTTATTCCCATACAGAGCATGACTTACTGACCCAAAAAAGCCCCTAGACACATGTGACAAAATTGAAAACTGGCCACAAGTGTAATTGCAGTGATAATGGAGACTTCTAGACCCCTAACTTTCTGCAATTAGTACATGGAGCTGGTGAGACAACTAACTTTTTCCCTCTTTTCCAAACCCCAGCCTCTTCACTCAAGTCCCTGAGCAGAAGTGCAGCAAGCGACTTGCAGAGACAGCGCCTTACCTCCGCACACGCTCCACACTCTCATCGCTTCGGACATACTTCTTGACACTCTCTCCTTTGCCAAAGCTTGCGGCGTCTTCAGGGTTGGCAAAAACCTATTCCACACACCAAGAGAAAACTTATTCCAGACACTAGGGAACACAGGAGTGTCCTGCCTAATAAGTTATTTGCATTATAATGAAAGAAATACAGGCATCCAAACTGGCCTGTATGGAAAGAAAAATTGGAATAGTAAATCAAACACAGGACAAAGAGAAAGGACCCAGAGTGTTAACCTGAAATGTTGTTAACAGTGCAAAAAAGGCCTTAAAATATAAAGAACTTAAGCAGAAGCCAACATTAAAAAAAAATAGTGAAAAGGAAGTAAGGATAGAAAGGAGGCAGAATCCTGCCCATGAAATATTTCAAAGAATCAACAACTGGGACCTCGTCCTACTGAAAAGTGTCTGCACATCTAAAGAAATCACCAGCAGAGTAAAAAGAAAACCCACAGATTGGGAAAAAATTTTAGCTGACTGTCCCTTGGACAAAGGTCTTCTATCTATAGCATATAAAGAATTAAAAAACATCAGCTCCTCCAAATTCAAAGACCCAATCCAAAAATGGGCATCTGAGATGAATACACACTTCTCAGATAAAAGAAATACAAACGGCAAATAAATACATGAAAAAATGTTCAACATGATTAGTCATTTGAGAATTGCAAATTAAAATAACACTGAGATTTCACCTCACCCCAGTAAGAACGGCTAGTATTAAGAAATCAAGCAATAAGAAATGCTGGTGAGGCTGTGGAGAAATAGGACCTCTTCTCCACTGTTGGGGGTAATGCAGACTGGTGGTAAAACCACTGTGGAAATCAGTTTGGAGATTCCTCTGCAAACTAGGTCTAGAGGTCCCATTCAACCCAGCTACTCCCCTTCTGGGTATTTTCCCAGAAGATCTGAAAACATCACATCACAGTAATATATGTGCACTCATGTTCATAGCTGCACAATTTGTAATTGCTAAATTGTAGAAGCAACCCAAATGTCCATCCACTGAGGATTGGATAAAAAATTTGGTACTTTTATATAATGGAGTACTACTCAGCTGTAAAGAAAGATAAACTCAAGGCTTTTATAGGTAAATGATCACAACTAGAAACCATACTCATAAGAAATAAATCAGTCCTGCATCTGTGAACAACATATTGTCTCACTAGTGTAAAAAACTGAAAGACCGAATTAAAAACTAGGAGGTATGGTAGACATTGTGGAATGAAAGGAAAATGCTCAAAAGTAATGGGTAACTGGGATGTGGGAAAGGAGAAGGGAAAGAAGAGGAAATTATGTATGTATGTATATATAGGGTAGCTGTCAGTTGTACTACTGTCTTCTGTTGCTTTACTAAAAGGAAGAGTTAATGATTACTGGTTTGATCATTATTGCATGTCTATTTGTTTACCTGAGAAACCGCTTTGAAGATATCAGTAGTAATACAACAACCATTCTTAACTTCCTACCACTTTGTCTATAACTCTGTAATGTTTGTATTGTTCTTACGCTATTTTGTAAATGTATGTCTGTTTGTTAATATGTTTTCTTCCTTTATTCTTAAAATAAAAAAGAAAGAGGGCAGAATCCTAAGTCATCAGTGACTGTTAAAATGGTGGCACCTTTTCATGGTGATGTTGATACACTGTCCTCCAAGTTTATTAATGTTTCTCTGTGATAGGCTCTGCCCTGAAGTTAATACATACCTGTACTTCCCAAAGATGTTACAGAACAGGAAGGAAGCATAAAAGGGTCAAGGATGGGAGAGATATTTGGTACTTTGTTAAAACATGGATACTTCTTTTCTTTTTCTGAACTGGGTAAAATTTTGAGTTGAATAATACAGTGAAATTTAAGGAACTGAACTGCATTACTATGAATAACAAGTACGTGTTCTAAAGCATGTGTGCGTGCATTCCTTTCTGCAATTATTATGCTGTTTGAAATGATCTCCTATCCCTTGAAACTTGAAATATTCATTTAAAAATATTTAAGCATGCCCTACTGTTTAATAATGTATAATAAAAGAAAAAACTATAAAATTAATTTTAATTTAAGCTTGAAAAATGCCTCATAAATATTGTAATAATTTTTTTCTTAAAATGATACGAGCAATAAATCCAGATAGAGATACTGATGCAAACTGATGGGCAGAGATGCAGTCCTTCCCTCTTGGGCTCAGGCCAGGCCTGTCAGGTTCAGCTAAGTAAATCCCTGGCCCACCTCCAATGTTCAATATATACGGTGTGAATAAAGAAATGAACTACAAACAGAATGTGCATGAGATTTGGGCTTGTACCAATCTGAACTGGAAACTCAGCCTCACCCTTTGCTGGTGTGGAACCCTGGGCAAAATTCTGCGATGCACTGAATGTCTGCAGTCTCCTGAAACACATATATGCAAGTCTAACCCCACGTGATGACATTGAAGGGGGGGCCTTTGGGAGGTGATAAATCACATGGTGGAGTGCTCATGAATGGGATGGAAGGAGGGCACAGTCCCCGGCCTAACTAACTCCATTTGTCCCTCCCTGAGTCCATTTGCTAGTAACTTTTTTTTCCTTCTGAGCCATTCTGTCCTTGGCTTCCATGAACAGCCTGATCCATACAGACTGTTACGACAAGGAACCAACACTCCCCACCACGCAGTGATAAGCTCTGCATCACAGATCACCCCATGATGAGATTTCTCTGGAAGCAACTAGCATATCCTACCCATGGGAGCCTTGCCTCTCTCTCAGGGCTTGATGGCTTTTCCAGAATGTAGCAGAGCTGGTCCCGAGATATAGATCAACCATACCTCAGCTTGACAAGGTTTACTTACCCAGCCAGCTATGCAAACCTCTCAGTCTTGCAAACCTCCAACTCTTGCCTTTGTTTCCCTTTTCTAAAAAACTCTCGAAGTTTCTTTTGCCTCTCTCAACATCTCTGCTTTCTAGCACGACCATCTGATTAAAGTTCCTCTTACCTTTGCCACTACTCATCTCTTTGACTGGCACTTTTGGACAGGTGGACGTGCCTGGTTGTTTGGTTCCCATGCAAACCAGGAACCCAATAATGGCATCTTGCTCTTGGACTCGCCTACCTCCAGGGGAGCAAATCTTATTTAAGCAACCCAGTCTAGGATATTTTATGAGAGCAGCCCAAAGTGACTCAGGCAGCTATTAAACTTCCGTGGCTCTCAGTTCCACTGCACCTGAGAATGCTAAAAGGAACATAGAATGAGGCCATGACCTAGCACACGTATGAACTGTAACAGCTCCTTGCACTCCACAAATTGAATTTTCTTGCCTCTTTTCTTATAAGACGAGGTGTATTTCCTTGTTGCCTCTTTGTTTCTAGAACAGGGTTTGGACCTGTGGCAGGCAACCAGTTTTGCCTCTCTTGTTACAATAGGTGGCCACAACACAGCTGCAAGCATGAGAAGTTTCCCCATTAAATTGCAAATGTACTTCCTGTATGTTATACTTCAAGGCAGAAACAAGGAAACACCTTAGAAAGGCCTGTGAACTCCAGATAAAAGCAAGGCCCTCGAGGACAAAAACTCAGAACAGGCACTAAAATGTGAAAGAAAGAAAGAAAGAAAGAAAGAAAGAAAGAAAGAAAGAAAGAAAGAAAGAAAGAAAGAAAGAAAGAAAGAAAGAAGAATGTGTGTGAATCTACAAAGAGGTGGAATATGCACAGAGTACACCAATAAAAACTCTTAAATTTTGTCTAGAAGCCCTGCTCTACCCTCTTCTTTGATACACTGTATATTAAACCCCGCTAGAATACAGGGATGTGCTTCAAATTCTTCCTACCATCTTTCCCATACCTCCAAGTTTTAGAAATTCTTAAAATGCTAGGTGGAAAAATTCATGATCTACTTGAGGAATCAATTCAATGGTTGCCCTATTTCAATCACATGAGGCTCTACTGTAAGAATAAGGACTTTAACTCTCAGCTTGCCTGTCTTTTTCATTTGTTTGTTTGTTTGTGTCTTTCTTTTTTTCTCTCCCACCAAAGTATACCCTTGACCTATACATAGAGTAGAAAACAGCAGTGAAGTCTGACAAAACGAACTCCAAAAGCACAGAAAACACCCTTACTTTGAAAGTTAGCGTGAGTAAAGCCTTAATACACCAAAACTCACTCAGAATGAGAAAAGGTAAAAGCCAAAAGGGAAAATAAAAAAGTAGCTCCTCAATGAAAGCCATTGTCCGTAAATATATCCATCCACATCACATGATTCTATACGTCCTTTAGAGTGCTGAGCAGTGTGCTGTGGGGCCTCAAAAAAAGGAAAGAAAACCGTTTGCTAGAATCCCAACTCTTAAAAGTCTGCTTACCTTTTTTGTTAGTCTAAAGAATGCAGTTGCTGTGCTCATAAACATCATTTTTGTAAGAATAATTGTTGTGTAGGAGCTAAAGGCCATGAGAACCTCACTGTCCATCAGCGGGGTGAGATTAACCATCTTTCCAACTTCGGTCTGGAGTCCTGAAAAGATTTCAGACATGAAGGAACAAAACAGACATAAATACCCAAAATACTTTGGTGTGCTCATATTGTAGTATTAATCATGTTGTTCTTAAAAAAATCTTAGGCTCTTTGCAGAAGAACGCCTACATGGCAACGTACGCCCTTCTTTACAAGCCCAACTTCTGTCTCTTTGTCATTTCAGTAGTGGTCTAAGATCTCAAGCTCCAAGATTGAATTGTAACCCCACCATCTTGGTATTAACCTCACTACAGGAACTTAGCCTCTTTGAGACGAACTGTCTTCATTTATAAGATAGGAATGGTAATAGTTCCTAACATTGAGCTATTGTCGGATTTAACTGACAAAATATGTAGAGGTACTTAGCATAGCAGCTGGCCCGTGAAAAAGGACCCTCAGTAAAGTTGATGATGGCCTGATTGTGCCACCATGACCATCGGGATCATGGTGATCATTAACAGACACAGGTGAAGGAGGAGAAGCTGAACAATAGAAACGCCGGGTAAAGAAATGGCACATACAGCACTTTCATGGAAGGAAGGAGGGAAGCAGGCTTAGTGCTAAATGATTCTTTACACCATTTCACAGTCCATTATTTACAGGAATAAACTGAAGGTAACTACCTCGGTCTAGAGTTGGCAGTGCGATTGGGAATGTGCTCAGGAGGAAAGGTAAGGCCTACTAGTGACGCTGGAGAGAGTGGGTAGAAATGTAGTGTAAGGGTTACAACGTAAAACTCAGCACTCTCTACTGGTCACTCTGTAACTGCCTTGTGTTCTTTTTATCACCCTTGCTTTCTCCTTCTGTCACTTCCACGTGACACACACCTTTTCTCAATTTATTGGCTTAGCATATGCAATTACTGTCTCTCCTGTTGATGTCCATTCCTGCCCTTGAATCTTGACTCCTGCCTGAAACCTTAGTAGATTAACAGCTATCAGATTCTGATCACTGTCTCCCATTTACTTGACATGCACAAAAGGTGATCAAAACACACAGTGACTCTTTAAATTTTACAAAACATATTATAGTAAAAGGCACATTCCCAAGAATAATGGGAAAGTGCATTTGAAATAAGGGGGGGAGGTAGTCTGAGTATCTTGAGGGAGACTTGTGGCAATGTGTCTTGTACTGTAAGCAATTTTTTTTTATTTAAGCATCCACTATATTTTTAGATCACCTCTCATTGATCGAAAGTTTCTGGTGATTTCTATCAAAGAAATCAATATAGTAGGTCTGTATCCACCTTATTCACCATCTCTGTCACTGTGAGAACTCTGGCACTGCCCCAAAGTCAAAATGTCCATGAAAGGTAAATGCTTTAAATTGATTCAGGACATTGAGACACCCACAACAGCACAACTAGACCCTCATGAAAGAGGACGTCCAGAACTGCTTCAGAAAGTGGCAGCAGCAGTGGGAGAAATATGTGAAACTGCTTCAGAAAGCGGCAGCAGCAATGGGAGAAATATGTGAAAAGCACGAGGAAGTATTTTGAGCATTAATGGCTGTGTATCTTATACGGAAATGCAATTTTAACTTAAAACAGCCATTGTATTCTGTGATCACACCTTATGTGTGTGTGTATGTATATATATATATATATATTTATATTTATATATTTATATATTTATATATTGTTATGGGTCACATAGTTGTCTTTATGCTGCTGTTGACTGTGATACAAACAATATACATAAGAATGCATATTTAACTTTATAAGAATTTGTCGTGTGTCTAACTATGATAAACTCTTGTGCTACCCTTTCATAGTCACTGTACTGTAATATTCAATCCTCCTAACTACATTGTTTTCACAGATAGAGATATATGAATCAGAGATTAAATAGCCAGGCTGAGACACAAATGCATGTCTCTGACCTCACCTCCCATATGCTAACACATGTACAGTCTCCCTCATGAGACTTGCTTAATTCAGCTTCCAACTGCTTCGTTCTGCTGAGTTCTCATTCAACTAAAATCGACAGAATACCAAGTCCATGGCTGGCCCAGCTGGGCACCCTTACTTCTGCTTGCTTCTTTCTGCTTTCCATTACGCTAGTGAGGTTGGTATTATCGTTCCCATTTTGCAGTAAAGAAAGCAAAGTTCCAAGTAAGTTCTAATATTTATTTCCTTCAACTAAAAATGTCCTCCTTGGATTTAGGCAAACAAAACCTATATAGAGTTGTTCCTCAGTGTCCTGTGGTTCCAAGACTTTCCCATGAGGGCCAATATCTGTGGGTATAAAAATCCTTTGTATAAAATAGCCTGATATTTGCATATAATTTATGCACATGCTTCTGAGCTATAAATAATCACTAGGTAACTATAATTTCTAATAATGGGACCACTAGATAAATAGTTCCTATACTGTGTTATTGAGGGACTACTAACAAGAGAAAAGTCTGTATATGTTCAGTACAGATATAATTTTCCTAATATTTTTTTATCTAGAGAAAGGAAAAAAGAATCTCTCATATGATAGCAAATTAATCTACCTCCACAAGTTCATGGTCCTGAAAATCCTATGTGTTGGATTAATTCTTAGTGTAAGATAATACTTTTGGCAACACGTAATATATCTGCTCCTGTTCTAGTACTGAGGAGGTTTAAGGTGTGAACAAATGGCAGGATTTTTCAGTGCTCATGTAAACTTAATTAGCTTAATAAAGGATCCCTAAGGCCTATGCCTTTGGTTAGAGATCCAAAGAAATACAGCAGAGAAGCTAACTTTCAAAAAATTAAGAAGTTTATCAAGTAGGAAATTTCCTAGTTAATAATTTTAAAACTCAAACAAGCTCTGCTATTGCTCCCAGCATAAAATTTATTTAGTGATAGAACAAAAGTCCAGAGAACTTTTCTTTTCTCAGTGGCAACTGAAAGAGAAAAGAAAAAGTAGAAGCCTTCTGAATCTGTAGGAGGAAAAACACACAAAGATATGAGCAGCTGAGAGAAACAGGGGGCCTTTTTTTAAATAACGTGAACACACAGAAAGGATACTCCACACGGGAGAATGCCTGAGTCACCAGGAATGTGGCTGCACTTGGCAAGCCCATGATTTGGGGAGAGGGCCCAACACCAACCTGTGACGCCACACTCTGTGCATTCATGTCCCACTTCCCCACGACGACACCCAGGTACTGGGGTTGGGGGCACAGGAGCAGGGGGCATAGGATGAGTAGAAAAGGCAAGAACATTAAGAGTCTTCCATGGCATAGATTAAGAAGATGCTTGTCTGGACTTTATTTTGTCCAAAGCTGCAGGCTCAGGGTAATTTATTCATAAATAAACTCAACCATTATTATGACTAAGTGCTGCAGTGAAAAGAAAATTACTGAAAGCTCTTTGCCAGGAAAGGGCTCCAGGAAGCATAAAACGGTGGAAACCAAAAGAAAGAAAAGCAAGGAAGACAGGAAAGAGAAAAGAGAGTAAGGAGGGAGGGAAGGAGGGAGAGAGGGAGGAGAGGGTGGGAGGAAGAGAGAAAGAGAAAGAGAGAAAGCAAGAAGAAGGAAAGAAAAGGAAGGAAGGAAGGAAGGAAGGAAGGAAGGAAAGAAAGAAAGAAAGAAAGAAAGAAAGAAAGAAAGAAAGAAAGAAAGAAAGAAAGAAAGAAAGAAAGAAAGAAGAAAAAGAAAGAAAATTGTTGTATGGCTTGAGTACTCTTGGAGTGTGGTAGAAATTATCTAAGAAAAGCAATCAGAGAAAAACAAGAACACTTGCTTAGAAATTATACAAAATGCATGATGACAGTGATGAATTATATTGTCCAGTGATATGTGCATTTCTTAGACACTCATTGGCTGGTGTCGAAGGGACCATCCTTACCTATCTGCCCAGACCTCAGGTCTCAGTGCCCTGCCTAGCAGCTGACAGCCCTCTGAGAGGACACAAGTTCGATGTTGAATCCACACAAACTGGAAGTACAGTACACCCTGGGTGGATCTCCACATTGTCACTTACAAGCTGCAACTGAACATTTCTAGGGCCCAGCTACTTTACCTGTAAAATGAGGACAAACTCTACCCTACAGGATTCTTAGGAGCATTGAGCAATTTAGTGCAACGTGCTTTAAAACACGCAGAACCTTGTAAGTGGTATTACTGCGTGTTTGATAAATAAACAAGTCCCTACCTGTTCCAGGCACAGAGGGCAGGATTTCATTTTGCAAAATGCTTTTGTATACTTTATTTCTCCCTTGATCTGAAAAGCCCTAAAGCAGCAAAGCAAATAATATTTGTCTACAGCTTTAATAGATACAGAAAACTGGGTGAGAAAGCTGGGTGCTATCACCCAAACTCACAGCGCAGGAACCCAACGGGCCGCTTTCCTCACATGTCCTACTCCCGGGCCACCCACATCTGCAATTGCTCAACTGCGCTCTTCCTCCAGAGGCCTTTTCTTGGCAAACTCTATCCCCACCTTGCTTGGAATCCCGCAGTCTCTATTATGGGAGGGTTTTCAATGCTTGGTTGAGCAACACTCTTTCCCAAGCTCTTGGCCAAAAAACACTAAGTTCTTTTCTTCTAAGGGTTATTTGGTCTCTATCAATATTGTGTAACGCAGAAAATCTGGCACAGGGCCCAAGGCCATGACTCGGCAATTCTGTATCTTCTGAAACTTTCACTGTACATGAGATAAAGGAAAAAGGCAATTCGTGGCCATGCCGCTCTGGAAGGGATGGCCGTGGTGGCGCACCAGGTCCCCTAGGAGGTCTCAGGCACAGGAGGTTTCTCAGTCTCAATGCTGGTGGTCTCAGGGGGCTGTGCTAAAGTGAGGCTCTCTTGGGGTCTGTGCTGACTTCCCTTTTCAAGAACAGATAAACTCCAGGTTAAAGTAAAAGCCCTTGGGAAAACTCTACTTGTCTGCCACGCTCCAATTTGGACTGACGGCCATTTTCCAAAAGGATGGAAGGTGGTCGGCCCACGTGAGACCTTACTTTGGAAACCGCAGAGGACAACCACAGCTCCCCCTAACTCCTAGGAGGGCACGCTTCCCGGGGAACAACGTGTGGCCCTAGCCTGGAGCTCGCAGACCGGGGCTTGGGCATTCTGTCTTCAATACTGTTACTGGGGTGCTGGGGCACTTCCTCTCTGGTCCTCTAACAGCGTTTAACACCCCACTGGGGACTCATCTGGAGAAAATGAATGTAGTGCTCAGACTAGCGAGAGACCTTGAGACTGATTTTTAAAAAGCTAGAGGACTGGGGCACCTGCGAGCATCTTCTCTCGGCTGAGCTAGTCCCACAACAGCAATAGCGGAGTCTTTCACTCCCAAAGGGGGGTCCCTTTCTCCTCTACTCCCTGAATCAAGGGGCTTTCTCCACCACACTGGGAGCGGGGGCGATGGAGGGGCAAAGGTGAAGAGCTCCCCAGGGGTCGCACCCTTGGTCCCAACTCCTCTGACCATGATAAGACCCCACAGCAGTAGCACAAGCTAATCCACGTCCTCGTACGTTGTTATCTAACATTACCACCACTCTTACTATTTTCAGAACATATCAATGTCACCTATTGAAGCAAAGAGCAAATTCTGTCCTTCAGTAGGTGCAAAGCTGCAGGATTCTACACCCGTAGCTGAGATAATCGCAGCAAACCGTAGCTGCTACGAGCAACAAGCACTTCTCACTTCTCCCCAACAAGCACTTCTCACTTCCCCCCAAAGATCAAGGGCCTTTTCCAAAGGAAATCCTGCTTTGGCTTGGGGCGGCGGGGCGGGAGAGTGGGAAAAATCATCCCTTCAAAAAGTCTCATTCTCTCAAGTTTTGTTCTTGGAGTCAGAGAAACAGGAAGACTTAGCTCAGAAACCCAACAGGCCTTCAGCAGAAGTGTGTGAAAGTCAAAAGCCAAGGTTTAGGAAGCTACGCTCGCTCGGAAACGACGCTCGGAGCAAAACCTTTCCGGTTGGCAGAGACCCTCAAGCCCCACACCCGACACCCACCGGTCCCCACGCCCGCGGCCTCCCCCGCGAGCACCTGCTGAGTCCGGGTGAGAAGGAGCAGCCTGCCTCTGCGGGCCGACTGCAGGGCAGCGCGCACTTTGGCTGCTGGGCGAGGTGGGAGGGGCGGGGCACGGCGGGGTGGGGCGGGGCCGGCGCAACACCTCCCCCTCGCTCTTCCCGCTCTGCTCTCCTGACGCCCTGGCCCCGCCCCTGCGTGGCCCTGGCCTGGGGGCAGCACGGCCCCGCCCCGGCCTCTTCGCCGCTGGGAGGCTCTGGGCTCCGCTCTGCCCTGGGCGGGGATTTGAGCCGCTGGGTCTGGGCTTTGTACCCTCAAACTTGCCGGGAAGACGTGGGGAGAGCGAGAGGGCACGAGTCATGCAATAAAAATCTTGATACTGAATTTTGAAAGTTTAAAGGAAAAAAACTTTGTAGAAAGCAGAGATCGCAGGGTATAAGTCATCGATAAACATCCTTTTCACAAACCTCACTTTCCCTGCGCCCGCGGCAAGGTGTGTGGGTGTTTCACTTAGAGAAGTGTTTTAGAAAAGCACAGTTAATACCAGTACCCAGAATCAGCCTAATCCAAACAAACCTTCGTCTTCCGTGGGTTTGTCTGAAGAGTTTTAAGAATTTATGTTTTCCTAAACAAATTTCTGTGTCATTTCCTTCCCAGTAATACATCTAACACATTTTCCACATACTGTTACATGAACTTTTTTCCTTTGGTCCTAATATTACTCTTTTTATATTTTAAGTAATTGTCCAGGACTATCTTTCTAGGTTTGTGTTTTACAAATCAAGAAGTAGTTATGTTTGTATCTTTTTTTTACCAGTATTTATTCACCTGTAAGCTGCAACCTGACTGTGACATTAACTGGAATAAGACAAAGCTTGAGCTAAGATAAACTTGTCTTGGCTTCCCTCCAAGGGAATATACTACTAAAACTATTTAAAATACTTTCACTTATTACGAAGTGAAACAGCCTAAAGCCTATGATTACAGAGAAAACTTACAGGAGAGCTACTATTTAAATAACTTGATCTGCAGAATGCCAGTTGAGCAGTTCTAGCATGTTTCTGAAAAGGAGTTTCATCTAATAATTTAATTATAAAATATGTTCAACTATTAACTAATCAATAAAAGTGGTCCTCTTATAATAAATCTTAATAATTACTGCCATGATATGTGTACATATATCACTGTATGATGTAGTAGCAACACTTGACTCTAATAAATTTAATTCAATAAACACTAAGTCAAGGCAAAGCATTTGGCTTGACATTAAAATCTAAAAGTAAGATGAGTTACATCAAACAGTTGCCCTCAGACAGTTTACAATATAATATTCACAAAGGCTAAAATAAAAAGTAAGCTTCCACTAAACTTGCAGAAAAAATTCTCACTTTAGAGCTAGGAAGACCTGAGCATGAAGTAAACAGTAACAGGAAAAAGGTTGTAAAAGAATCAACACTTTCTGTTTATCTTCATTATAAACTCTTAATGAAAAGAGAGATTCCTATTGTTTTAGTTTTGCGCAAAAAAGAAGGACTCAGATTTTCAAACTTTCTTCTCATCGTTTTAATCCTAGCATAAAATCTTTCAGAGAAACTCAATCCAAGTTTCAAGCTATGTGATTCCCCAGTAAATACTAAAGCAGTTTCAAAGGTCATTGCTTTGAGGGTGGGGAAGCAAAGGTCATTGAGGGAAGAAAAGCTGCCATGCTAAAGACCAGAAAGCTGCTTGCTGCGAAGATTGAATCAGAAATACCTGGAGAACAAAGCATTAGAAATCCAGTGGTTCCTATCTTTTCAAAAAAGATGAAGGAGAAATAGAAAAGATTGCCATCACCACTGGCCTTGGTAAGTGGGTGGAAAACAGGTGTCCACCCTGTTCTGTCTTGGATCTTTGTTTTTCCCTAAAGTCACAGAATAAGCACCCTAGCAGTCCAAGGGTGAAAGCCCTAACTGGAGATTTCCGTAAAAATACACAAGAATTTATCTTAAGATTAAGTAAAACAAAAAATGAAAAAAAGAAACAACATTCTAAACATTAGCAACTGTTCCTGTAGAATTACAGTATACTTGTTAAGTGTATCTTAGATTGCTTATTTCTCCCAAGAGCCTTGTAAGGGAGTGCTTATTTTTCCTGTTCTGTACATAGACACCAATCTGGAGCAGCTTGCAAGTTGTGCTAACTTCTGAAATAAACTCTGAACCTAATACCCACAACAGGCAAAAGGAGCCACAATGAGAACAGACAAAAAGAAACAACAACAACACACCAAAAAAACTGCAAAATTCTTGAAGCTAGTGAGAAGAATATAGCACTAATGCCATTCATGACTTAAGTACTTTCTCCAAAGGCCACACTTTCAATACCACCACCGCGGAGGTGAAGGTTCAGCATGAATCTTGGGGAAACACAAACGTTCACACGGTAGCAGAGCCATGAAAGAACTTCGTGGAATGATGCCAATATCCAGGGTACTGGTCACACAGGAGTACGCATTTGTCAAAATTCACTGATCTGTGTTCTTAATGTGCATTTTACCACATACAAATTATATCTCTAAAACAAAATTAACTTTTACCAACCCATGAATTTTATGAAAAGTGGCAATAACCTAAGACTAAAATAATTAGTGTCCCCTTAATGTTGAGTTGAAAGCACTGTATAAAGGTCAAAGGGTTGTAAATAAGCAAGTAAATAGGTCATAGAGGAGAAATGCTAGTTCATATCTATGTTTCTGCCCCTTCTAGGGAAGAAAGGAGATTGTTTTCTATTCCTTTGTTTATTCCACCTAAAATTGTTATGGTTTGTGTACCGAGATGTCCCCCCAAAGCCTTACGCAGTCATGGGGTGGGCTTCTAGAGTTTATGATTGATTCATGGTTCAATGCTGGGATTATGGATGTGAGTGCTGCACCTGTCCCGGGGTGGGGGAAAGCCTGCATACAATATAGGGAAGGGACAGAGGCTTATTTGCTGCTGCTCCTCTCCTTTTGCTCTTGTTGCTTTTGCTGTTTTCCGCTGCCATGAACTATTGCCCCTCTGCGATGTGCCACCCAGGCTTGGAGGCAGCAAAGTATGGACCAAAACCTCCACAAACTGTGAGCAAAATAAACCTTTCCTTGGTTAATTTCAGGCACTAGGTATTTTGTCTCACAAACAAGAGAAAAGTAACTAAGACAGGGATGTTCTTCAATGCAAAAGATTACTCTTCTCATTCATGCAGCCAGGCCAAGATTCCCTCTAAAGGTTTCATGGAGATGTAATTATCACTGGTGGGATTCATGATGACCTTTCCAAGATGAACCACTCCACCAACTGGTGCACCCCACCACGGGCCAGGGAAGGTTACTGGCCACTCCAGTCTCAAAACTATATACATATATATTGATTTTTCTATAAATGTTTATACAAATGTAATCAACCCCCTTCTGGACAGATGATGTATCAGTAGCTTTAAAACACTGAAGTCATAGACTAAAACCTGGAAATACTTCAAGTTCAGGAAATAGACACTGTACTCTCTTTGCTCTCTCTATAATTCCTTTAGTGTCTTGGATATCACATAAGATTACTGCCTACAATTAACAGAATATACGGGGGGCTGGGGATATAGCTCAGTGGAATAAGCACTTGCCTAGCAAGCGCAGGGTCCTGAGTTCGATCCCCAGTACCGCAAAAAAAAAAAAAAAAAAAAAAAAAAAAAAAAAACAGAATATACGGATAAAAGTCACAACATTTCTATCGTGGGGCCTCTCTTAGGATGATTACAGCTTTCCATGGGCAGAGAGAAATCACTTGGTAAATCCTTGTAGAATCTATTTTTTTCCCTGCCAAACTTGTTTAAAATTCTTCTTTTTCTTGGTTTTGATTTAGTAACTTTAGATCTCTGCATTATGTTGTGTTTTGCAGGGAGTTATTGACTTCAGCTAAGGAACCGTGAACAGTAATTATTTTGCATGACTAAGCTCTGGTATACCATTGTCAGACAGGCACTTTACGGTACCACTAGTTTCAAAATTTAGAACAGAACTGTCAAACAAGCAAGTGCCTACACCAAAGACTTCTATTTT
Source organism: Dinomys branickii (assembly GCA_004027595.1). NCBI lineage: Eukaryota > Metazoa > Chordata > Mammalia > Rodentia > Dinomyidae > Dinomys > Dinomys branickii. The sequence continues at coordinate 154,026 of PVLD010002185.1, forward strand.
CAAGCTACAGGCATGAGTTCTATGATGTGCAATAATAGACGGAATCTTTGCGTTGTTGTGAAAGCTCCTGATTTGACAGTCTTGGAAGCGAAGCCCTGTTTCTTTCTAGAAGAGATTTGCCTGTGGCAGCGACAGTCCATATTTCCAAGTATGGCTGAAGTTCAGCATCAGTGCCACAAAAGGGTGACATTATTAAATATTACTAGGGATTGTTTTTGCAGTAGGCGGGAAACAGCTTACCCTAGACTGAGAACTTCTGAATTGGTTCATGTCAGTTGGACACCTCTCTAAACACTCAATAAAACTTCCATAGAGCTATCAATTAAAACTGGAATAGTACAAATGTGATGCCTCCAAAGCCGGTGTTTGCCAACATTTCACAAAGCCTAAGATTGACATACAGTATACAAAACATTAATAGTCTGAGACGTGGGTTTTATCTAAGTTAAATGTCTTTTCTCTTTTCAGCACTGGCCCACATGGCCCACTCAAGAGCATAGAATTAAATCACTGCTATTCCCAAAGTTGACCTTTTTATTTTTTTTTAATTTTAAAAGACTTCAGTTTTCTTTCTACATGTTTCTCCTTTCACTAATAACTTGAGCCTTAAGACAAATCTTTAAGTCAGGTAAATTATCTTCCTTTCAGAAATTAGGGGACTGAAGAATGGAACTTGATTGACCTTGAAAGGTATTAAGGTACCTAAAATGTAAAGAGAAGGCGGAAAGCGCAACCGACTGAAAAGTGGTGTTGTAGAGCGACCTGGTCACAGCGTATGAGGAATGGCCCACAGGTGCCGTGAAGCAGAAGACAAGACAGACCCATCTAGGACTGCACAGAGTGGCAGAAGAGTGGTCTTGGGAGGCAGCGTCCCTGCACCTTGGATCTGAGGACAGGGCCTTTTAAAGTACTCGGGACAAAACTGATTTCAGTCAAGCTACAGTATACCTAGTTTCTTGTCAAGCTAAAATCCAAAGGGTTAGGCACATCCCTGGTGTCAGTGTTGGTTGTAAAACTCCACATACCACTCTCATGGTTTTGTGTACATATAATACTTGGAAAACTGCAGTGAAAACCTTCCCAGAGTGACTCGGGGGTAATCATCGTGGTTATGATTCAACATGGCGGGAGTCATGTCAAGCTGATCCATATAGGTAGGCAGAATGCAAAAGCTGTGTCTCACAGATTTCTGTTTTTAAATATTAAAATATGTCAAATATTTTAAATATATCATTATTATTCGTCCAGGCAATTGTTCAGATTCTCTAAAATGAGTTCACAGTAATGTCTTTATTATTACTGCTTTATAAGTCAGAATTTCAACGTAAGAAGTGAAACAGGGAGTTCTGTCTTTCCATTCAGCACACTACTCGTATGTACTTTATTGTGATAGTTAACGATGATGTCAACTTGAATAAGCTGATTGGTTCAGCACACTTTTGGGTATGTCTGGATGATGGATTCAGTGATGAAGGAAGACTCACCTTGCTGTGGTGGGCACCAGCTATAGGCTTGTAGCCTGGTTGAAATAAAAAAAGATGAAAGAAATCTCACTCTTGTTTCCTCCAAGAGACTGCAGTCTTTACCATCGCCTTTGGACATCTGTCTTCTGGCTTCCACCATAGACTCTGCAGCCTTCCAGTGCAGACCTCTGGCTTCCTGATACAGACTCACCGGAAGCTCTGCAGTCAGCTCCAGGTCTTCAGCCTTTGGCTGGATCCTCTGGCTAGCACACTCCTCTTTGGCATTTTTCCACAACTCACCCTGCAGGTGGTCATTCGTATATATCTGCTCATCTGCTGAACTCTACCTGATACATTTAAAAAGCACTCCCCTTATCAAATAAGAAATACCGAACTGTCCAGAATAAAAGAATGCTGTACCCAGGATGGAATGGAACTTGGAGAATTAGCTGACACTCTCTTCAGAGAACACATGTCAAGGAACCATGGAACTGCTCTCCCAGCTTCCCTGTGTGAACCTCTCTCTCCACCAACATAGCCTCCTAGCACTGCCTGTCTGATCCTTCAGAACAGCTCTGATCAAACCATTTTTTCACTAACACCTGTTAGTGAGTCCCTTCATCTGAAATGTAAGCCACTGTCTTGAGAGAAACTCTTTCTCAGCCTTATCTGTAGAATGTATCAGAATTCGGTGTTAGATAACAGCAACCGGGAAATGGAACAGATCTCTTACCTACTTTGGTCACCTTCTGAGCTGTTGAAATCTTGGCTGCAAAAGTAAAGATCTACCTGTACTTGGTTACAAAAGTATCTGAAAGACTTACTTCTCCACTTCTCTCTTGGAAAAGAAGGATTCATGGAGACTCACCAAGCAGGTATTTAGAAAGACTAACATTGTTTTTTAGTATACATGTGGAAAATTTGTAAATTTCTGTCTGGAAACATTAGTGATCAGCAAGTTTGTGTCACCCTCTAAAGAAGGTGGTTGTTAAAAAACAGAGACTATAAATAGAGCTGTATGAGAGAGAAGGGAGATTAAAAAGGCTGGAGGACTCCGGGAGGAGAAACTGTACAAGGTCAAGGCAGAAAAGCTGCAGAAGCATTTGGAGAGAGAGCTGAGTGAGGACAGGAAGTAGCTGGGGAATAAGGTGCACTTTGGAGGAGAACAGAGGTGAGTAATGGACACTTTCATTATGTTCCCGAGCAGAGTGTGTAGTGGAACCCTCCCCTTGCTGTAGCACAGTCTGCCCTAAAATTTCCAACCCATTTAACGTTTTAGGAAATGGGCTTTCCTTCCACGAATTATGAGAGGTGTTGAACTGGGCTCCAAGAAACATGTCAAAAACGGATGGCAGCTGGCAGGCCTGGCCCCACCTCGCTTAAACAACTATTGTGCAATTAACACACGACGAGCTCTGATCACAGCTCCAGTCCCTGCTTTGGAAGAAGCTGACAGTAATTGGATTCTTAAGTCCATCATGGGTAAATACGATTCGGGGTGTTTTTCTCTTGTATGACCTACTTTATTTATGTCAGCACACCCCATGCTGTCTCTTGCCATGCATTCGCTTATTGGGAAGTTTCAAAATTTACTTTGGCACTCGCTCTAGTGTGGTCTATGTATGGAAGTCTATCTGTGATTCTGTGACTTTTTCATGAAAGTTTTTCTTTTTTTTTTTTTCATGAAAGTTTTTCTTGTCAGTACTTATTTTTTTTCAGTAATGAGGGCATTTACAAGGAGGTAGTTGCCCAGGCTGGCCTTCAACCTACAACCTTCCTGCCTCAGCTTCCCTAGCTGCTAAGATTATAGGTACCATGCCTGGATTTTCAGTGTGATCTTTAAGTGATGGATCAGGAATGGCAAAATAGTAATTAGCTTATTGAGTGAGTGGGAAAATTAGTTGACAGTACATAAAATTCCTGATGAGGTAGAGAAAACAAAAGGAGAGAGTCTGATTGTGTATCTTACTCCAGAGATGATTAATTACACACATTCCACCAGCTTCCAATACTACATCTGTCTCTCCTCTGTCCTTCCAGAAAGTGCCTTCTTTCTCATCACAGTGTCAAATCTACATGGTCTAACTTAGCTCAGATGTCTTCTTAATTGTGAGACTCCTAGCCCATTAACAAGGATTTCATTCTCTGGTGATATTTTTGTAGCAAATTATATGTACCTCCTTGATGGCAAATTTATATCATCTTGTAATTCAATTCTTCTTATAATTTGGAAACTCACGCTAGACCATCCCAACTCACATTTGTGTATGAAGAATAACCCTAAGTTTGTTTAAAAATCAATACATGCACATACATATGCATGTATAAACAGGTACACTCATATGCATATATGTATATGGGATACATGCATATTCATATAGATAGATAGATATAGATGTAGCTATATAGTTTGGTAGTATGAAAATTAAACCCTGAGGTGCTGTATCACTGAACTATATCCCCACGTCTTAATTTGTGTTTGATGACAGGGTCTTGCTAAGTTGCCAAGTTGTTTGAACTTGAGATCCTTCTGCCTCAGCCTTCATTTGGCTGGGATTAAAAGCTTGCTCCACCATGCCCTGCTGTTTATGTTTTTTAAAATGTCCACTGGGTATTCATTATTTATAATATTAAATATAATAATAAATGTATTAGATCAGAAATCCAAATATTTTATTATAGTGTTACCAAGAGCACTTTAGGCACTTTATTCTTAAGTTCCTCTCGTCAGTTCAACAAAACTTGGAGATCATTTACCACCTAGCATTATTTGCTAGGAAGGGAGATTCTTCATCTTATTTCACTGACAGAACCTAGTAGCAGCAGTGCAAGTGATTCCCAAGCAATTTTTTCATACAGTGCCATTTTCAAACGAAATCTTAAATAAACTCAATACTTATAATACTTTACATTAATATGGTGCTGTCTCAGGTGGCCTTTTAGGGAGTAAGGCAAATATATACTTCCTTGATAAGGAAGACCCCTGAATTACTTCTAAAAAAAACATTGAGATTCATTGCATCTCACTCTCTCATTTTACTGGGAGGACACTGAAACGCAGGAAGGTCATGGTAACTTGTCCAAGATTGTTCAGCCATTGGATTAGCTGCATTCCTGTCCCTGGAACAAAACGCCTGGCAGCTGCGACTTAAAGGAGGAGCGGTTTGTTTGGGCCCATGATTTCAGAGAGTTCAGTCCATTGCTGCCTCCGAAGAAGGAGAGCAGGATAGAAGAGGCTGACAGCAGCTAGGAAGCAGAGAGGGACAGAATGAAGCAGAAACAGGAATACACTCCTCAAGGTCACACACTCAGTGACTTACCTCCAACCACCCCCAGGCTCCCGACAGCACATTCAACTATGAACTCCTCGGTGGGTGAACCCACCAGTGACACAGGGTTCCCACGACACGTTCATCTGTCCAGGAGTTGGGAGACATTTCCAATCTAAACCATAACAACCAGTAAATAGAACATGCATCTTCAAGTCTAGGTTTCTGGCTACTATATCATATTTTCTTAATTATTGTTTGTGACTATTTTAGAGACATTCCAAGTTGTGACACACATCCAATGGAATCCTACAGCAACTGTACTCTGTTTACAGAGTCTTTCATTCCGGACCCCTAAAGAATCTGTGTCATCCAGTTGCTGAATTCCTGCACTGAGTAAAAGAAGAAAATGCCTGCAGTCACGTCTTAGATCTATCTAATAGCTACCTGCAATGCAAGGTTGATTTCAAAGAGCTTGAGATCCTTCCTCAAATATACAGACAGAAATATACAATCTTCCATCTGTATATTTGTTAGAACTTCTTAATGTGTAAAGTAAGAGAATATCCACCCCATACTCAACCACAACAGTTTATTGACTCATATGACTGTGTCTGTGTAGGCTTGAATCAAGTTTCATAAAACGTTAGCATCTCTCTCCATTTCTCTCCTCTGCTTATTTGGTGCTGGCTGCATTCCATGCCACTTCTCCCCTCAGGTTTGCAAAACAGGTCTGTCCCTGAACACACTCGTCACCTTCTTGACCCTATTTTTTAATTAGGTCAAGTCTCCATTCTAGATATAGTTAGATGAAATATACGTGAATGTCCTACACTGGGTGAGCCTGCCCTCAGAGTTAGGGAGGGAAGCCAGCCTCGTGCAAACAACAGTGGGGAAACTGGAAAGTTTGAGGAATTGGGTTGGGAGAGTTGGATCCTATCAAGACCATCAACAAATACTTGCTAACACGTAGAAATTGTCTGTGACCCTTTTCCTTCCCGTCTGCTTTCTTTATTGCTCATTTCTGAAACCAGGTGACTGGGTTTGAATTTCATTTCTGCCATTTAATGTATGAATGACCTTGGATAAGTTGATACGTTGACTTCTCTGTACAGCAATTTCCCTTCCTGTAAACTAGAAAAAATGATGGCACCTCTCTCATAGGGTTGCTGTCGTGTTTTTTGTTGTTGTTTTTTTTGGCGGAACCGGCGATCGAACTCAGGATCTTGTTCTTGCCAAGCAGATGCTTACTCCACTGAGCTAAATCCCCAGCCTGTTGTCATGATTAAATAAAGAAATAATACTTAAAACAGACCTGCCACATAGAAAGTATTCTATTATTTTTTTTGTGGTACAATAATAACAGTAGTTATTATGATTATGATTGCATCACTTCCTTTGAGTCCTACTTCTTTTTCCATACTTGTTAAATTCTCAATTTGCCCAAATTACCTTGCCAAGCAGTCTCAACTGAACTTTATGGCATAATCTTTCTAGGCTTCTCAGATTTCATTATTAAAATTTACTCGTGTCATTAAGATTTTTATCAGGGTATCCTTTCTACAGTGTACAAAGCTCACCAGAAAATCTAGAATCATTGATTTCTAGAAGGTGTAGGAGCTGTGGAGGTCATCTAGCTAGTAGTTTCTAAAGTTGAGTACACTGGAACTTGACCTGTCCAGTAAGGAGAAAATATATTTTTAAAAAAAAATTTTTTTGCCGTACTGGGGATTGAACTTGCCAGGCACTTGCCAGGCAGGCACTTATTCTACTGAGCTATATCCCCAGCCCAATGTATTAAAATTGATGATATTTCTGTGTAATTTTAGTGTAAATTTTAAGGAATAAATAAATGAGTATTTAATAACTGTATTAAAAATTGCACATAGCTATGATTCAAAATAATATATAGCAGAAGACATATGCTGCAAAGATTGTTTAACTAATAAAAAAGAGTATAATCAGAAAGTTGGGAGACCTGTCATATCATCTGCTCCTCTGACTTCATGACCCAGAGAAGAGAAATGATGGACCCAAGAGCTCAGCTGAGAATGGAAGAAACTGACAGTGTGAGATGAGCACCAGGAGGTTCTCTGGCACCTCTGCGTCTCAGTTTCCTCATCTCTAAGGACGAAATAATAAGCCCCACCAAATAGGATTGGCACACAAGAACATACTGTAGCAGGGTAATACAACGCATGGCACAAGGAAAAGACTCAGGGTCAGTTTTTATGCCTTGTCTTCAATAAAATGTATTTACACTGAATAATGTTGTCTTTCAAACTGCAGAATGAATAGTGTTATGAAAATTTCTTCCAATTCAATTGTTTTACTGAGGTTGGGGATTGAGAATAAGCCCTTCACACTGATTAACATCTCCCTTTTCACTTTTTATTTTGAGATAGGGTCTTGGTAAGTCACTAAGTGGACTTAAATTTATAATCTTCCTGCCTCAGTCTCCCAGAGTGCTGGGATTACAGCATGAACCACAATGTCCAGCTTCAAAAAGACAATGATTTAAACATTGTTTTTTTCAAAATTGAATTCACATTTAATAGTTACAAGCATAACATGATATGCTACATAGAAGACACCAAAAACTCCACCAAAAGATTTAATAAGAAAACTCTGAGGGCTGGGGATGTAGCTCAGTGGAATAAGCGCCTGCCTAGCAAGTGCAGGGTCCTGAGTTCGATCCCCAGTACCACAAAAAAAAAAAAAAAAGAAGAAGAAGAAAGAAAGAAAGAAAGAAAACTCTGTAGCCAGCTGGATACAAAGTCAACATTAAAAAATCAATAGCCTTCCTACACATGCATAAAAAACTCACTGAGAGAGAAACTAAGGAAACAACACCTTTCACAATAACAACCAAAAAAAATGAAATACCTAGGAATCAATCTAACAAAGGAAGTAAAAGACCTCTACATTGAAAGCTACAGTACTCTGAAAAAGGGGATTGAATTGGATATCAGAAAATGGAAAGATATCCCTTGCTCTTGAGTAGGAAGAACCAGTATAGTGAAAATGTCCATACATCCAAAAGTGTTATACAGGGCTGGAGGTACAGCTCAGTGGGGTAAGTGCTTGCCGCTAAGCACTAAGGCCCTGAGCTCGATCCCCGGTCCCGGAAAAAAAAAAAAAAGTGTTATACAGATTTAATGCAATTCTGATAAATTCCAAGAGTATATTTCACAGAGTTAGAGAAAACAATCCTAAAATTCACTTGAAACCAGTAGAGACGTAGAATAGCAAAGGCAATTCTGGGCAGCAAAGACAAGGCAGGGGATATCACAATCTCCAATTGGAAATTATACTATAAAGCTAATGTGATAAAAATAAATAGCATGGTACTGGCAAAAAACAGACCCAAGGATCAAATGAAACACATTAGAAGATGCACAAACATCTTCAGACATACTCAGCCACCTTATCTTTGCTAAGGTGCCAAACACATGCACTAGAAGAAAAATAGCCTCTTTAATAAGTGGTGCTGGAAAAACTGGTTCTGCACATGACAAAGATTAAAATTGGACCCATAATTTCATCATGCACTAAAGTCAAAATGGATCAAAGATCTAAATATTAAAACATAAACATTAAATCTGCTGGAAGATAGAACAGGTAACTCTTGAAGACATTGGTTCAGGCAAAGACTTTATGAATAAAACTGCAATCACACAGGAGCTATCACAAAGAATCCACAACTGGGATCTCATCTTATCAAAAGGATTTTGCACATCAAAAAAAAAAAAAAAAAAACACCAACAGAGTGAAGAGACAGCCCATAATGTGGGAAAAAAGTTTGTCGTCTGCTCCTCAGACAAAGGATTACTATTGAGAATATAGAAAGAACTAAAAAAAAAAAAAATCAGACCTTGAAAATTTAAAGTCCCAACCCAAAATGGGCATCTTAGATGAATACATACTTCTCAGATGAAGAAATACAAACAGCAAAAAAATATGAAAAAATGTTCTGTGTCCCTGGTCATTTGAGAGATGCAAAGTAGAACAGCTCTGAGACTCCATCTCCCCCCAGAAAGAATGCCTACCAACAAAAAACCAACCAATAACAAATGCGGACAGAGCTGTGGGATAAAAGAAATGCTTTTCCTCTGTTGGTGGGAGTGTAGGCTGGTGCAACCACTGTGGAAATCAGTGTGGAGATTCCTCAAAACATAGGACTAGAAGTTCTATTTGACCCAGCCACTTCCCTCCTAGGTAACTTTCCCAAAGAATTAAAAGCATCATATCACAGTGATATATGCACACCTATGTTTATAGCCGCACAGTTTGTAATAGCCAAATTTTGGAAACAACCCAAATGCCCATCAACTCGTGAGTGAGTAAAGAAGATGTAGGTTTTTTCTTTATATGATGGAGCACTACTCTGTCAGAAAGAAGGAAATGCTTGAGACATTTCTAGGAAAGTGGATGGACCTTGAGTCCATACTCTTCAGTGAAATAAATTGAACACACATGTAAACACCACATTCTTTCTCTGGTGTGAGAAACTGAAAGTGCAAACAAGGACCAAAATGTATAACAGGCATTGTAAAATATGAAGAAAATATTCAAACTGGGAAGGGAGCAAGGTAGAGGGGAGGGGAAAAGGAAAGAAGATGTTATGGTTTGTGTCTGGATGTATCCCCAGTGCCTCAGGCAGTCATGGGATGGGCTTTGACAGTTTATGGTTGATCCATGGTCCAATGCTGGGATTATGGATGTGAGTGCTACACCTGCCCTGGGATAGGTAGTTTGCATAAAATACAAGGGAGGGAAAGAAGATTGCTCTTCCCTCTGCCCCTCCTCCCTTTTGCTCTTGATTTTGCTGTCTGCTGCTGCCATGAACTGTTGCCCTCTGCTATGTGCCACCCTGCCTTAGAGCCAGCCAAGTAAGTATGGACTGAAACCACCACAAACTGTAAGCTAAATAAATCTTTCCCTCCTTAATTTTGGGCGTGGAGTATTTTGTATCAGCAATGACAGAAAAGTAACCAAGATGGAAGGGAAAAGAAAAAAAAAAAGAAAAGAAAAGAAGGAAAGCATGGAAACAAAGCTTTTGTAAATGCAGAGGAGAGCTGAGGTTAAAGGGAAGGTAGAGGAATGGGGAAAAAACAAGATATACCATGTGCAGGTATAAATTATGATGAATGTAATCATTATGTGTATCTAAAGTGTACTGATGAAATCTAAATGGAAAAAAATAGTTACAGGCACTCTACACCCCCTTTGCTCTGACTGGGCAGAAGCAGGGGTAGTGCAGAGACTGAGGCATGCGCCCCCATCAGTAAGGATGGCAATCCCGAGAGTGAGTTTCAAAAACTAACAAAGGACCTCAGAAGCAGATGGTAGTACCTCTCCCCCAAGACACGCAAAATTTGTTTTAAAATTCATTCATAAAATTTCATTTTATCCTGGTACGTGCATGCAGTGCATGATTAGAATCCTTGTGTAGAGTTGATACAGGTACATAACACATCCCAATTCTTTTCACCCATTTTCCCTTCCTCCCTCCTCCACCTGCCTCTTGGTTCCCTTCACATTTGCAAAAGATCCATCTCGCTACCTCTTACTATCTATCTTTTATGTTGCTGTTTATATTTTGGATTTCTCACCTAAGAGACACGGTGACACACTTAAGCTTGTGAAGACACACTGTATTTCAAGACTTCATACATACCATACGTCTGCACCCCGCGGGGAGAGAGGACATCCGCAGCGTCCTAGAGCGGGGACCCAAACCACCCTGCCTCTCTAGAAGATCCATCAGCGCAGGCGCATCACTGCAGGCGCCCAGGCTGCCGCTGCCCTCTGCCATCCAGTCAGAGGAGACCGGCAGATCTGAGGGCCACAGCTTGCCTCGGTGCTCAGCGGGTCCCTCCCGCTACCCCAGCTGTACAAGGTGTCTACTTCATCCGGGCCTTGCCGTACACCGGATCGAGGAGCAGCCCAAGCAGGCCGCCCAGCTCTTGCAAGGACATCACAAGGGCCTACAAGACGTAGAGCACTTGCATTGCAGCTCCTTCTGTTTCTCACATGGGCATTTCTGCCGCAGCTGCTCTAGGTCTTTCAGCACCTCAACATCCGCTCTCGGGGAGGAGTCACGAAGATAACTGCGGAGTACTACACAGGTGCCAGGAGGGTGTGAACTAACAGACGCGGTGCTGTCCGCTCTTCTCTGATTGGCCGCTGTTCACCGCTGCTTACTGCTTTCCTCCAGTTGGTGGTGAGTAGCCTCTCCGGTTACCAGCGTTCTCAGCCTCTGGAAGGGTGCCCTCCGGCCAGGCATCAGTCACCTTGCGTGCAGCAGTGAATGCGCTAGCATTCTGGCCTTCCGGTAAAAACTCCTTGCAGCTGAACCCCACCTTTCTTCACAGTACCTTCACCTTCTGGGGACCCAGACTTCTGCCTAGGAGGCCCAGGATCTCCAACAAGAGGGAAATAGCTTGGTCCAGGGCTTTCGGGGGGGGAGTGTAATCTCCCTGAACAGCTCTCCCGTGGGCACCCCACCTTGCTGCAGAATGGGTGTCACCAGTTCTTCCAGGCAAAGCCGCCCATGGGGGATGTCAATTTTCACATCCTCGACCGGCTCCAGAGTTCCATGCATCCTTTGGAGAGGCGCCCGGTGCACGGCAGCCTGTGCGGCAGCTTCCCTGGAAGCCCAGCAGGGGCGCTGCACTCCAGCATGGACTCAGTGCCCTGCACGAAGATGAAGAGCAGAGAGGGTGAGGCCAGCTCCTGTACACACAGCACCGCCTCCTTCATGTCATGGAGGTGAGGGAGAGGCGGAGATAACGGAGGAGATGACGGAAGTGGCAGTGGAGATGGAGATGAGGGAGACGGAGATGGTGGGGATGACGGAGGTGGGGAGGGAGATAATCCTCAGTGATGGCCTCCTCGGCGAGCGCAGCCTTCTGGGGGCTCCCTGGCGGGGAGGGCGGCTCCCCACCTCAGAGCATCCCAGCCAGCCCTCTGAGAGGCTGGGGAGATCCTTTGCTGCTGAGCTCTTCCACTTAGCAGCAGGTATCTGGGCACGACAGAGCCTGTCCCCACAGCCACCGCCCTGCTCACGGCATTCTAGTTAGTCTTCCCCACTCTTTGCTTTTGCATCTCCTTCCAGCTCGAGCTACTCCTCTGTGCCGCCTCTTCTCAGTGCGCTCGGTGGGTCCTGCTTGTGCCTGATGTCCCTGCATCTCAACCCCCTTGTGGATCTGGTCAGTGGCCTTAAAACCCTAATCCTTGCAGTGTGGTGCCCCACTGCTCTGTGGAAACAGGAAACCAGTGACAGTTATGTCAGGGAGCACCAGACAAGACAGTGTTGGCAACCGGGACAAATAGAACGATGGTGGGTGGGGACATATAATGAAAGCAGTTTTTAAAGGACACAGACATCAGAATAAAACAAAACTTCAGTGTCCTAGTAGACTGTTGCCTGATGCATGTAGTGGATAGATATTAGTGAGTCATTACTTGTGCTGGTCCCAGAATTCTCTGTTGGAATTCAGGGGCAGTGATCTGCCTGGAAATAAAAACTAGAACTGATCCTAGAGCTGGCTGCATAGCTTAGTTTGTTTACTCAGGTGCACATTTATGTAGAGTCATACTTCAAAGGGGAGATTTCTGCTGCTCTCCCCCAGCCCCAAACTACCCGATTCCTGTCAATGATTGTCACATGAATCTTCATTCCTAGCCCAGAAGTCCTTCCATCCCTTCTCAAATCTTGTGCAAAGAATAATAAATCTCCTTCATATTCATCTGTGCTCTAAATAGCCAGTGCACTACGTGAATAGGTTTGCTCTCAACTTACATCTTCCCATCCCTAAATCAGAACTAATTAGCTTTGTTTTTCAAATTGCTGACACGGAGGGTCTTCACTATAACAAACCTGTGTGTGATTAGTGATAAAACGGCTGGTGCTGAGCTTGGGCAAATATTTATAGAGTAATCATATTGGATAGGGTTGAATAACCTCTTGGATTAAGTGTGAGCTTCTGCCAAGCAATGCTGCAAAACTGTGCTAATTTAATGGAACAGTCCATTGTTCTGTCTGCTGGCACAACCTCCGCAGACACGGATCTAAATATCATCGGGGATATTAGGGCCCAGTATGGCTCTTTTATTGGCACCCCTGGTGGCAACACAGCAGAAGAATCCAAATACCACTTTGTAAATATAAACTATGTGATAGGTAAATGGAAGCTCATACAGGGAGAAGATCAAATATATACACACAGGGATGAGCTTAAACTAAGTAGTCACTGGATAAATAGTTGTTAGGTTATTGGTATATTATCTATGAGGGGAACAATTTTGCTTCTATTTACTTTCAGAAACAGTAAACAGATTTTAATTAGGCAAGTCAGCTTTAGAGGTAAGGGAGGATTTCTCCTATATCAAGCTCTGTTGATATTAACTCCGGCTTCTCACAGAGACACATCAAATAAATCTGAGAATATACAGTTCATTGTTTCTGTTTTCTTTTGTCGTTGACATACTAGGGATTGAACCCAAGACCTTGTGCATGTCGAGCAATCATTCTACCTCAGAGATGTATTCCTAGCCTCTGGTCAATGCTTACTACTGAGTTTTTTAACCTATAATCTAAAAGAAAACTCAGACCTGGGAAAGAGAGGGACAAAGTGGCAGTTTTTATGGATAACACAGTTGAACAGTGACCAAATGGAGACTAAAAATCCCATCCTCACACACTCTGCCCAGCACTTTCTCAACCCCAGTGTGAGGATCTCTAAAAATAAAATACTGATATGTAAATGATTTTAAGCTGGGTCATTTCCATATATATATCCATTACTTGTATTGTGATGTGTTGTTTCATTTAATAATGATTATACTTTCGATATGTATAAAGACACCTTGAACTTTTTATTTGCATTGATTAATTGCAACTGCACCATTTTAAAAATGCAGCTTAGCTATCTTTCTTAGACACCCCAACCAGTTAGCTATATTTAGATGTGAGGGGGAGGCAGAGCAATTCTTAAAGAGTTCTGTGTTTCTTACAACTGACTTGACTGACAGCCCTTAAGTGCTATTTCTTTCAAAGCAAATATGACTCACAGCCCTTGGGTAGAGTGTGTGCACAGGCTGGAAATATTGATCGGTCCACATCCTAGAAACATTAAAATACAATAAACAAAGAGAATTTTTAACTTAATTCTGAATGAGGTAATTGAGCACATAATCGGCACTGGCAACGTACCTTACAATGTCAAGATTTAATTTAAACCCGAGAATCAGAAACTGTCTTCCCTGTGTGAACCCACCCTCTTTAGCTTCACTCTGACAGTTCTAAGAACAGAAGGTGCCTCAAAAATTTATTTAAGGATATAAATAAATATGCATTATTTAAGTGATTGAGTTGCTACCTTAGAAGTAGCTCAAATCACCAGCACCAAATTTAGAAAGGAAATCAACCAGGAGGCAGTTTAGGAATGTCCTAGTAACGGAAGGAAGAAATGTTCTTTATTACTGTACATCAATGCTGGCAGAGTGTAAGAGGAAGTGTGCAGAAGGCAGCCTGGTACCTAGAGCTCCCGATCCATAGATGCCTCCTCCTTTGTGCTTGGAACTATCAGCAAGCCCCTTTCCTGCTTGCCCCTCATCAGTCTTCTTGCTACAATTATTTCTGGTTCCCATAGAGGTTAGCAAAAAATAATCAATACTGCTGTGGGTTACAGAACACAATGTTTTCTCCATGTGGGCTCTGGTGGCTTTCATAGACCTCCAGAGGTGCCAGCAGCTGAAATATTCTTTCTGAAGGTGGTTCAACTCCTCTGCTGTCACTACCTTAAAAGTCGTATTTTCTTTTTTTTTCTCAAAAGTTAAGTTTTCTACAATTAGCTCTGTTTCCCTTTAATAAATGTACATAGTCCTTTCCTGGAGCAACACAGATATGCTTCCACACAATTACATTACAGGGGGAGCACATGTCAATGGATAAGAAAGAAATGGGCTAGAGGCAGAGAGAAGGGCGGGAAGAGTAACAGCCATGTCACCAGAGGGCATTTTCCACGGTGCTGACTTGTTTTCCAGACTTGCTGCCCTGCAAATCACAGCCTTAGTCTCTCTCACCCACTCCTTTCCCAGTTTCTCTCTGGAGTTTGCTTGGCTCTTCCCTTAGAGATCAGAGTATGGATCAGAAAAAAATGTCTACTTATTCTTCATCTGTAGGCTGAGACTTGGTCCCAACAGTTAAATCAATCCAGTCTTTAGGCACTGGTAATTACAATGTTCACAAAATTTTATATCCATGTTTAATCAATTTGTTTGTTATCATGACCCTGTGAATAGTGTAACCACATGTCCCCTAAGAGTGGCTTCCTGATATATACATTCATTTTATTATTTGGGATCTCACATGGATTGAATGTTCAAGTCCCATGAAATTTATATATTGAAGCCTAATCCTCAGTGTGATTGTATGTGAGGTGGAGAGAATCAGGTCAAGACTGTTGAGCTTATGGTAGGATCTGTGCCCTTCAAAGAAGAGATGTCAGAGAGAGAGTAGCAAGGGACCATCTGTCCCCCAACCAGGAAAATATCCTAACCCCAAACCAAATCAGCCAGCACCCTGATGCTGGGTGTCTGAGCCTCCAAAACTTTAGGAAATAGATATCTGAAGTCCATAACACTGGTATCAGAAATGCAAGACACAGAGAGCTGTTACCCAACTTGTCTGACAATAAGAGTAAGCCTTTTGTCAGAATTGCTGATTTCTGCACCCCAACCCTCTGGAGATTCTGACTCAAACCAGCCTAGTTTAAGGCTCAAATCAATATTTTTGAGGTGAATTTTGTACTTAGACAAGCTTTGGAAATACTACACTAGGGCATTTGTTTTCAGGTAGAATTTGAAGCATACTAGAAATATAATATGCTTCATGTTTTAAGAACAAGCTGAGACTTTATCCTAATTCCTGAATTGTAGGAGTTCTTTTAGCAGAATGGGCTATATGTTTCTAGCAGTAGGCTACTTGTCAACCATTTTAGATGTGATGATACTATTGAAAAGTAGAATCATTCTTTGACAGGCCTGCAAACATTAGTGACCACCAATGATCAGAATGAAGCAGGATTACAGTTTATAATAAGGGTAACCGAGAAGCTTATAGAATAATAGCTCAAATAAAGGTAATTCTATGAAACCTACAAGAGTGGCACTGAACTAAGGAAAATGTTCTGATTTTTCAAAGCTATCACCTTACCCAGATAGCACTCTAGGACATGCTTCACAGAACAATGACTTGCAAATAAAGAACTCAAAGAGAGTTAAATGTGCAGTGTTCTGGGAAGACCACGGGTGCACTCCATCCTACACAGTGCTCCCGTTCTGCAGCACTTTTTTTCTTCTGTTAACGTCTGACAAGGTCGTGTGTCACATAAAGCCTTCTCAGAACTTTCTCTCTTCTGACACTTCTCTACCATTTCTGATGCTAGGAAAAGCTAATCATGAACCATGAAAAGGCGCCAGAAAAAGACAAGCATCACACACTAACTGCACACAGTGGGTTTATGATGCAATTTCTCTTTCGCATGAAAACATTTCTTTAAAAAAAACAGGAAGAAAAAGAATAAAATGTAGGAATGATTTTTTTCTAGTCTTGTTTTGTAATGAGAACAGATTCATTAAATATTTCTGATGATAACAGAGTTGTCCAACTGAGAAGAACTCCTAGATGCTTTCCTTGACATGTAAATCATCAATGAGCAGAATAAAGCTAGAGTGAGGCTGAAATTTACTACCACAATACATGACCCAAGCTGGGTTGGTTCTCTTCCAAGTGACAAACCCTGCCAAACTCTTGAACACCTGTTGTAGTAATCAGTACCCATATTCCTGTAGACAACCAAGAAACAATTCACTGGATCAACTGATAAGTAAAATGCAATGCCAAATACACTCTCAGCAGAGGCTGATAAAATAAAACATTTAAATAAGTTTAGCTGAGCTGTTCCAAATGACACACCTGACAATATATAGAATGCACAGCAGTGGAGACCTTACACAGAAAATCAGTATGTGGGTTCTTTCTATAATTCTGAAAAGTCAAACTTGGTCTCTAAACACACCCTGTTCACCTGCAAATAATGTGACTTCCTGACCTAGGCTCAAGAAAAACAAAATAACATAAAACAATACCATAAACAACAATGATAAACATTAAAGTTACTTGGTACAAGGGACATAGAGTAAGGAACACTAATTCTCTTATTTATTTGAGTGAAGACTGAAGTTTTTCTTCCCTTACTTGTTAGGTTTTTTTTTTCTTCCAGTGCTTAACACCTATATGAAAGTTCTTGACTTAAGAGGTAAGGCTTAGCTAATGAGGTGTGTCAACACAATTGGAAGGCAATTTCTAAATGAAAATTGCCCTGCTCTCTGAGCACAATCCCTTCAGGTTGAAGAGAGCATTTATCAAGCAGCAGGGGTGGGAGCCAGTGCTTTCTCTTTGAGAAGGGGCCTGTAGGGTTACCACAGCTGGGGAAAAGAGAAACTGACCTAGAGCTATGGGCTAACGTGATAATTCGCCTCCAAATTAGTCATGTTTCTCCAGGTTACCTTCTTAGATAAGGAGTAAAGGCAGATATAATCCCTTTCCTAATTGTAAACCAGCACCAGCCTAATTATATCCCCATTTACCCCAGATACTCTAAATCATAGGCTTTCTGTTTGCTAATTCCTCTTATTCATGGTTTTATGACTCCAGAGGAGGCTTTGGGGAGTATGAATTGAAAAACAGTGCAGTGAGTTTGCTGCACATAGACATTAACTATGAAAAAGTAATGACAGGGAGAGAAAGAAGGAGGTGGAAAGCAAAAGGCCACACGCTTAGCTCAGGCTGACTTCAGTCAGGACTGGGGGAGAATCTGAGGCTTTGGGGAAGGACAGGGGTCAAAGCCATAGCTGAAAAAGCACACAGCAAGGCTCAGTCACCTAGTCCGCATTTCTCATCTAAACAGAGCCATTCTGAGACCAACTACTTTTTTTGTCCTAATATTATAGACAGCTAAGTTAGGTAAAACTATTATAGGCAAACAGATAGGCGGGGCCTATTTAAGGGTATTGGTACAGAGGATAAGAACACATCACAGCTGCAGCCGGAGACACATCTGTTGAGGACAGAGACAAAATGACCAGACCTAAATGCCTCCCTGAGGGATAAACGGTGGATTTGGGATTATGTAAATACCATTCACCTCTGTAGGTGGCTGGAGACCCCTAATTCATCTTTTCCTAAAAAAAGTCCTTGTTCTTTCCATAGACACTTGCTGCGTGATCTGTTCCCCATTGGATCGATATCACCTAGGCAGCTGGACTCATATGTCGTGTTATTGGCTGATCATAGTTTTGTCCCATGTTGTATTCATCTCATAAATTTGTACCTGGTCATTTTGCACCCACCTCGCGATTTTGCTCTGTAAAACCTCTGTAAATTGGACTCATTGGCAAACCATTTTTCAGGTCCTCTCCTTTCTCTCAGAGCTATGCCTCTGTGTCTCAATAATTATTTCCTACTCTTAAACTCTGTTGTTCTGTAGAGTTCATTCTTTGTTTTTTGGGGGGAGGGTATTTTTTTGTTTGGTTTTGTTCCAAAAGAAATTTCATTCTGACAATTTAAAATTTCTAATGCTACATTTGCAACTTTTTGAATTATGATTAAATAAATTTAATTCTTTGGTTTGGGAAAACACAAATTTGGCATACCTGACACCTAGCAGATTGAGAGTTATATTTCCCCTATGTCTTTTGGAGGTCCCACTGAGATCATTGGAAGGAGGTAAGAGTTTGCTTTTGTTTCTATTGTTTCATGCATTCTAGATTGTGACCCACTTAGTTAATCAAAATTGCCAGTCTTGTTTGTCTTGTCTTTTTACACATTGTTTCTTTTATTGTTGTTAAAATGATGATAAATTTAAGTTGAGAACATGGGAGTATTACAATGTTATTTTAATGAGACATTTTGCAGGCAAGATCTTATATTCCTATTTTTGTATATGCTGCATTTGGACTTACTAGTTTCTGAATTTATTGGTGCACCTTGCTTGACCTGTTTGACTTGTTAAACTGCCCTAGGAGAAAAATAATGTTAGGGCTCCACCTAGTGGACATTGATGCTAACCAAAATGTGAATTTATGAAATACTGTAAAATGGGTCTTTTCATGAAATCTAGTTTATATGTAGGAAATATACATGCCTATCAGTGAACTGCGGGACTCCAACTGCCATAAAAGGTGGTGGGCTGGAAGCTGTTCTTGAGACTTGGGGGGCAGGTTTCACTTAGACAATCTGGTCTGACCTCCCCACTACACTCTCTATAGGAAAACATCAAATCTGTTATGCCTCAGTTTCCTCTCTGGTCTGATCTTCTGCTAGTGCAGAGGCAATCTTAGCTCTTTGATTTCCCCATTCTCACCTTTCCAGGCTGAAGATGACAACTCATGGGAAGATTGTCTCAATAACTCGCTATGAGAACGGAGGGAACAGACTTCCTTTTTCTGATCTCATTACTTATTGTTTCCTGTCACTTGGTACTTCCCTTTTTGGAGGCTTGTGGAAGACCAGAGAGGGAGAAACCCTAAACCCTGAACTCTTTCAACATCTCCCTTCTATCTAACAACCAGGGACTCTTAAGTTTTTTGTTTTTTTTTTTTTTTTTATTTTAGAAACATAAAA